>JACXGJ010005726.1:22787-37856 GCA_016801105.1 Esox niger | reverse complement strand
CTTCACCTCATCCTCCAACTCATACTTCACCTCATCCTCCAACTCCTACTTCACCTCATCCTCCAACTCCTACTTCACCTCACCCTCCAACTCATCCTTCACCTCACCCTCCAACTCATCCTTCACCTCATCCTCCAACTCATCCTTCACCTCATCCTCCAACTCATCCTTCACCTCATCCTCCAACTCACACTTCACCTCATCCTCCAACTCATACTTCACCTCATCCTCAAACTCATACTTCACCTCATCCTCCAACTCATCCTTCACTTCATCCTCCAACTCATCCTTCACCTTATCCTCCAACTCATCCACCATCTCATGTTCCACCTCGTCCTCCACCACATGTTCCACCTCATCCTTTGCCTTGTCCAACAAACTCATCCATTCTTTAATCATCTTTGCTGTCTCTGTGGACCACCAAGGGCAGCTTGAATAAATATATCAAACCCTACAAAGAATTTCCACATATTTCTCCAAATAATGATGCAGACTTTTTGCTGTTTTCTGATTTGTGTGATATTTGTTAATATTGAGACATGGCATCAGTAAGTAAAGCCTTGGTCGGGTCTATTTCACTGGAAGCTGTGCACTCTTACTTTTTCTTAACATTCTTTGGGATATTTTAAGTAAATAATCTATAAAGCAAAATGTCAGACATTTAAGTAAAAAGGGTTTGATATTGAGTCCGGCTCTGAAGTGTCTATGTGTGTGTGTGTGTGTTTTTTACAATTTGTGTCTGGTGGAAAATATGCGTGCCTATTTGTGTGTGTGTTTACGAGGCACAAATGGCGGTATCCATTTGTGCCATCCAGTTCACTCCAACTAGATTAGAGTGAAGTCACCTGACAGCCTTGCAGACAAAACGATAACTCTGGACTATCCCGCTAACGATGCAAGAACCCCCCCCCCCACAGTGTCTGAAAAGTGGTCAGCAAATTGCTCTTATATCCTGCTGACGTGAAACACACCCCTTGTGATGTTGGAGGGGTTTGCATTTTAATTGTATTTTCAGACAGATTTACATTTTGGTAACTTATCCACAGATATGTACAGAAGCCGTTAATTAGAAATAAGCACAGTGAATTAATACCTAGTCCCAACTGTAGAATAAATCCAGAGTTTGGCATTTAGCTTAATACTTAACCCTAAAATGCCCAACGGGGAACTTTTACTCCAGATGAATATCGTTGCTCTAACTAAGGCTGAGCTAGTGGTGATTATGAGAAAAGGGTGGATCCTGACATAATTATTGGGGGGACATTTGTAAATTTTTACCAAGAAAATTATCATTGTAACTGTTTTTGCCAAGATGTTATATTTCCTACTTGTCCTGAAACGAAAATAATAAAAATATTGGTTACACTTCTTTTGAGAGTCCACTATTACCAAACAACCATGTAACTGTCTGTTGCTAAGCAACTGCTTACCGCAGTTTTGGTCAGGTTTAGAATAAGTCTAGGTTCAACAATACAAGGTTAGGATATGAGGGATTCTAGTATCTCATAACCCCTTTGCTCTACTATTTAACAAAGGACTAGCTTACATGTTTAAAGGCAGTAACTGGTAATGGCACAAAAATATCACGATCATAGTGAAACACCAAAGCAATTGTAATGGATTGAACTATTGCAAGAAAACTTTGGAAAACGGTTTACTGTGATTATATTTCTGTCTTTTGCACCAGGGGATTCAGTTGAACAAATTAAGAGTAGCTGACATACACCAGCAGCTGCCAGCATATCTGTAAATATACATACTTGATCATCCAGCTCGTCTATGGTAAAACTTATGCCAAATTTGGTGCTTTTATCCATTTGATAAAGGAAATCATTGCACTGAAACCATGTTTCTAGTTGAATCTTGTACCACTTACACAAAGGAGAAATTGTTATTAATTATTCAAATCAAAGTCAATTGTGCTTCTGTCAGTAAGTGGAATAATTGAAAATCTAGGCTTTTAGTGTTAATAGACAAACACCCAAAACAACAGTGTGTGTGGTGTCCTGTGTAATGGGGTATGAGTTCAGTAGGCCTGTGGATATGAAGAAGGACTGGGAGGAGAAATTGCCTTACAGAGAAGGTAATAATTATCTTGTTGATCCAGACGAAAAGGCTTGTTACCTCGGAAACAACATACACACAGCCACAGGCACAGACACAGACAGACACACACACACACACACACACACACACTGACACATGCACTCTGGAGAAAAACTCCCAGTAACACACAGGGGGGCTAACACACCAGCTCACCGATACAGTTCCTAATAGACCTCAGAAATCTTTGATGTTTTGGTATTGACACTCTTTTAGAAACACGATGTGTTCAGTGGCTCACGGTGGTCTGTGCCTCCTCCGGTTCAAATTGGTCCCACTGCTCTTTCAGCAAAAACGCCAATGTTCACCCATGTCATTGTCAAATAATGTAGGAAAAAAGCCACTTTGCACACCTGGAGTTGACAGCATTGGAACATTCTGCCTTACAGGACTTTCCAAGCTCTCTCAAAGTACTTTGGGATCATTGATGGACAGCAATCTGTCAAGCCGAACGTGTTGAAGACATCACCATAATTGCTGGGCAAATTAAACCCTCTTGCTGATGATGTACTGTCATAGCTGGCCAGTCTTCACAAAACCATTTTGGATTCAATTCTTATTTCCTTAACTGACCTTTCTCCTTCGACGGAAAGGCTCCTGTCAAGATGATTTCCTGTCACACAGAGCTTTTATCATCAGTGACCTCTATTCGCCTTGTCAGGTAATGACAGGGGTAAAGAAACAAAGGGTGACCTTAATCTGAACTGGTCCCACCTCTGTGCTGCTGAGGGAGATGGCTTAATGATATGACTGCAAAGATGGCTGGAGACGAAGAGAGGGAACAAGGAGGAGACAGAGGAAAGGAAGACATGGCTTATGTGTATTTTTATGGTTTATGTAATCACAATGTTCTCGCATGCACAGAATGTTTCTTTCTCATTGCTCCTTGTTTAACACTTCACTCTTACTTTCTTCTTTCGCTATCTTTCTGTGCGCTTACTGACCTTCCGTATTTCACCGAGTCAGGCAGGTACTGTACATCTGCACTTCATTACGAAATCCAATATTTTAAGCTGAGCCGATTTCTTATTTTTTCACAGAAGGGACTCTGTCTTGCATTCATTTTAATCCCTCACGTATGAAGTAATATCCTTTCTAGCCTGGGTCTAGCCATCTAGTAAGGGTTTTGCTCTAGTACGATAAGGGGACACAAGGAGAGCTGATTAAATGATCCTAAAATCCTTTCTTCAAAGGCTTCTCCACCGTCCAAAGTCCCATTAATAACCAATGGTCCACAAAGATGGGCCCTGGGTTTCTTATTATTGATTTTCTAGGCATATAAAGAAATAGAAAGGTGCTATTATCTAGGAATAGTTCCATACATTTGGAGCTCAAGGATTTCATCCAGGTTTTGAAAGAACTGTTTTGAATGAGGTTTTGAACAGTTTCATGGTCCCACAATGAGACGAAAGCTTGCAGAATGCACTTCCTTTTACTTTGGATTTCTTCATTTCATTTACTGGAAGCACACCTGGCTCGCCTCTTTAAACAGAGGTGGTTCTAACTTAGGAGAATGAACATGGTGAGTCATTGACATTTGTTCTTCAGTCCTGAGGAAATGATTTATAGGGCCTTGTAGTTGTCTCATATTATGATATATGCAAAAAAAAGAGACTTGTTTTAAATAATTATTCACATTATTTCAGATGTCATAGACTCGTACCGACAGACAACTTCAACAACCCTTTTATCCCTGTTTACTGTCTCAGACAGTCCAGACAACTTTGTACTGTATGGAATGCAGAATCTGCTATGTGAAGTACATGTAGCAACATAAAGTCACATTACACAGCGGCATGGGTCTTCCAATGCCCACCTGATGCTGTTCAGGGTTTATATCACACTGCTCACTCAACCAAGAAGTCTATACCCGAATCCGTATGCGCCGGAAGAAAAGCGCTCTTCTGTTCTCCTACTGACTAAGCTCCCAGGTGCCTAAGCTATCACAAGGACTTGCTGGAGCACTTCAAGGCAAGGCAGCCTCATTTGATTACTAACAATCCAAACCCGAAGGGTGCTGGGCAATTATCTCTAAAGTAAAACTGCCGCTGCTATTTCAGTAACCAGGCGCTTAAGCCTAATCTGATTTACCAATATTAGTGTTGTACAACATTAACCTAAATTCGCCCCACAACGCAGATTATTCTGAGCAAACTTCTCCATTCATTTACTTTACAGTAGCTGTGCTGTGTTGCTGCCAGGCGGAACATGAGAGAACAGTAATTAGAAAACATACCGATCAATACACCCATCTGCCGCTTAATTCTCCCTTCACTAACTTTAATAACTTTAATTGACCCGTAAAGCTTAAAGCTTGGGCGTGACGATGTGCTGGAGAGCAGTCATACCTCAGATCACATCTCTCTAAACATGCTGATTTACTCCCATGAGGCTTTGCAACAAACCCATTAAAGAACGGAGGGAAACTGGGGCAATCAAATCCCATTGATTTTAAATGATCATGAAGCCCTTTGTTCATCTGACTTCAAGAGTGATTCAGCCACTCAGTCTGCTCAATTAGTGAATGAGAAACCTGCTAAATCTGTCTCCAATTTAGTATTGTAGGCTCTTCATCTCGATTGTAGTATCATGAGCTCTTCGTCTTGAATGTAGTATCGTAGGCACTTTGTCTCAAATGTAGTATTGTTGGCTCTTCATCTCCAATGTAGTATCGTAGGCTCTTTATCTCCAATGTAGTATCGTAGGCTCTTTATCTCCAATGTAGTATCGTAGGCTCTTTGTCTCCAATGTAGTATCGTAGGCTCTTTGTCTCCAATGTAGTAATGTAGATTCAATGTCTCCAATGTAGTATCGTAGGCTCTTTGTCTCCAATGTAGTATCGTAGGCTCTTTATCTCCAATGTAGTATCGTAGGCTCTTTGTCTCCAATGTAGTATCGTAGGTTCAATGTCTCCAATGTAGTATCGTAGGCTCTTTGTCTCCAATGTAGTAATGTAGGTTCAATGTCTCCAATGTAGTATCGTAGGCTCTTTGTCTCCAATATAGTATAGGCTCGCCATTACGCCCTTGAGACAGTTCCAATATTTGCTTTGTGCTTCTCCTTTATTTAATAACTTTTTTATGAAAATCCTCCCATTAGTGTGGAGTTTACATTTAAATTCTGGAGCTCAGCAGAGCGGATTCGCTCTTTTTCCGAAACGACCATTCATCAGTGTCACACTGGCAGCCATTTTGTCTGCAGCCACGTAATGAAAAACAAATAATGAGTTGTCCACTGAGGGCCCATCCTGATTCAGCAACAGGGGAAATGCCCCTATCGATAAGTCCTCTTCTCCACCACTGTGGAATCAGCAGTTTTTCTCAGGGACCAGTCAGTGAAGAACCTTATTTTTTGCTCCCTAGAAAGTATGGATCCAAAATGGCGGTAGAAAGGTATATTTTTGTTGTAAGTGAAACAGTCAAAAATCCCCATGCTCCTCTTTGTATTGTAATTGTATGCTTATTATCATATTTTTATTCAAAATATGTCATCTGCTCTTATTCCACCTCTACGCTTCTCTATTTTCAGCTTTCTTAATTTTTTTTCTCTTCTTTTATTGTCTTTTCCATTTTTTTCTGTATATATTTCTCTACCGCTATATATATTTCTCTAAACTCCAAGTCATTATGCAATACTTTCAGTTGGCTTTAGCAAACACCACTATTTGCGACGCATAGATCTTCCAACTGACACCATTTTGTGCAGCGGCTTTGATAATTATACCTCAATTTCCGGAGGAGCAGTTGGCGAGGTAGAAAAAAATTGACAGAATACAGGGTCTCTAAAAAAAGAAATGGTGATGTTTCCGTTAATTATTTAACATTCAGTCTTCCAGTCGCCATCACCGGTCTCCTGCCTCGTCTGCAACTGTGCTGGAAATGCCACAAGCCGTCTTTTCAGAGGGGTGAAGTTTGATTTCCCTTTTTAGTCTGCAGGGTGGCCTGACCTATTGGCTAATGAGAGTTGAAGCCCAGCTAGCTGTCTCTCCCATCGCATGCCTACACCGCTTCTTCTTGCCTCCAGCCGCAGACTGGATTCTAATAAGGTAGGGATTCCCAAACCTCTCCTGGGGGACCCCCAGCCGTTCCATGTACAGTATTTAAATAAAGTGAGCTAGTTCAGGGCTACAGCAGAATTGGGGAATGTCTGGGAGGTTCTAGAAGTGCTGTGCAAAGATATTTACCGTTGTAGAGGGACCAGGAAAACAGACCAGCCAGGATGGGTGGAATTTGGAAGTCTTATTAACTCTGAGAGTTTTGAGAGTTGTTATATTTCACAGGGTTTTCAGGGCTGGCAGTAACAAGAAAAGACGAACAGTCATGCCAGGGGATTTTGACCATTTCTAGTTTTCTGTGCATTGGTAATGTGATGGGTTCTTCCATCTTTGAGTATGTCTTCCAGGACTCAGCTGTCTATCTCTACTGGAGAATGAGTGATTATGGAAACTGTTCTTTTGGGTACACGGATATGCGGGAGTGTGTGTGCCTGGCTGCTTCTCTGTATCCATGCCCGTCTATCTATCTTTACGTTCCGTTTCCAAAGTCCAGTCTTTACAGTGTAAAAATATGGCTGCGCTTAGACAGGTTGCCCAGTTTGGATTTTGATCAACCAAATCAGCTCCAAAAAATATCAGACGTGAAAAGATCTGATTTATCCACAGACCATTAAGTTGGGAAAAAAATATTTGAGCGGCACATTAGCTGGCTGTGTATATGCATCATATATGTCTTTGAATGGACCCACCCCCAACAGAAACCCACACACTATCATGTCTATCAGCAGTTTCCCATTTCTTGCTGAGTAATGGCAGACATTCATCAAGATGAGACACGTGTCTTCGTGCTACCATGAGCTGTCCCTGGGTGCTCCTGTTCAAACCATAATGTCAGCTAGCTTGCAAAGGAAACGCTTTGTGGCCCCAGTTAAACCCTGATGTCAGCAAACTTACAAAAGAGATGCTTGTGACCCCAGTTAAACCAGGATGATAGCTAGCTTATGACAGAGATGCTGTTTGTCCCCAGTTAAACTCAGCTAGCTTACTACTAGTGGTAACATTGAGATATTGGCTGTGGAGATTGGTTCAAAATGCACCAAAAATATTGGCTGGTGAATAAACGCTGTGAAACGTTCCACTCTTACTGAACAAATATTATGCACCTATTACAATGCCAAAATTTTACATAGAGCCCCTTTTATCTCAAGTGGATTAATGAGAACATTTGAAGGGAAACCATGACAGTTAAAATGTCACCAAACTGATTCTGTTTTAGATACTCCACCGAGCAAACACAAATTTGCTGCCATTCATTCTGATATTGAACACTGAAAGATCTGTGGAACGTACAGATGCATCCTGTCACCTACCTAGAGCACTTGTCTGAGGACATAGTCATTACTGACAAAGTTACCATGTTGAGTTTCAACAGACATTTTGTCTGTGGTTCCCTTGCTTTCTTTATTATCATCACCAGCTGTACTAGCATCATCAGCTGTTATCGTCCATATATGAGCCAAATTCTGATAATTAATCAAAATTAATTTTACAGCAAAGGTCAATGGAAACTATACTTTGAGCAGATTGACTCAATCTGGCCTCTTGTGACAAACTCAAATAAAGAGAATTAGTCTCATCAAATGCAAACAGAACAACAGACAAACATACACACACATAAACATTCCAGATTTCACTATATTTGTGGGGACCTGAAAAAGTATTACTGTAATAATGAACTGAAACCTAACTCCAATTGTAACTTTTAATATAATTCATATCCCTAAGCCAACAAATAAATTGTTTCTCCCATTTCTCATATTCTTCCTTGCAGATCTCTAGCATCATCAGATGGGATGGTGAGTGTTGGTGAACTGCAATATTCAGGTCTCCCCAGTGTTGATTTGGTTTCAAGTTCCAGTTTTGGGGGGCATTTACAGACTTGTCCAAATTGCCACGCCAGTGTTACTTTGGCTCTGTGCTTCAGGAGGTTGTTGTGCTGTAAGATACTTCTGAGTGGTACTTCTGAATGGTTTTCCTTCCGGCAGGTTCTCCCATCTCTCCACAGAAACTCAGAAACACTGTTAAAGCGACCAAAATACTTATGCAAATGAGATATTTTCATGTTTCATTTTCCATAAATGTGTAAATTTTTCTTTGAACCTGTCTTCGCTTTGTCATTATTGGGTATCGCGAGCAGCTTGATGGCGAAAAAGCACACATGCAATCAATTACAAATCAAGATCGTAACAGCTCAAAGCGCGGAGGAAGGGAAAACTTTCCGAAGGCGGCGCACATACATTGGCGCTCTCTCACACCCGTGCGCCGTTCACAGCCTGGGTGCAGCTGGAGCCCGCTAATTGCGTGTGTTAAATTCAAATGGTATCGTTATCTCTGCTGGCAGGGCCATTAATATTAATACATCATAAAGAGCCATAAAAAGACTGCCTGCTCATTTGCATCCATCTATATGCAGCTGTTGGTGTGGAGGCAGGCCCCTTGACATGACAGGCCTCTGGGAGGGAGAGAGCCCTCCCATCTTTTATAGAAGTCGGGCTGACTGTAAGAGGATTAGGCTGTGAGGCAAGTGCCAGAAGAGGAGGCCGTCAAGACGCAGGAAATGGCCTCCTCTCCAATCAGGGAGCTGGAGGGGTGGCTAAAGAGGGGGATGATGGGAAAGGGTCCGAGAATAGATATGGAGACGGAGAAGACGGAGCCCAGATAGATGGGCACGCTGAAAGGATTAAATCCTTCACGGTCGTCAGTTGCCGGTCAAATGCTCAGGGTGCATGACCACCTGCTGCCCTGGGGTCCATATGGGGGGGGTCAGCCGTGTGTAGGTGTCACCTTCTACAGACCAGAAAATGTCCACACCTGCCCAGATGGACACCTGCAGGAACACGCGCACACGCACACGCACACACACACAAACTGTTGCTCACTGATCTTATTGTTTGTTCTCCCTGGTGTCCGCTTACCAAAAGAGAGGAGAAGCAGACAGAGATGCAGAGACCGACAGAAAGGCAACAGGAATAGAGACAGCGAGTCCTACAGAAATACAGGGGGGGAGATTTAGCAGGTGTTGACAGAGTTCCACCTGAAGGGATTTTATAGGCTCACAAACATTCCACTCTCCAGCTGCTCCGGATATTTTTAATCAACCCAGACACTGCCAAAATCATTAAAACGGAGAGCAAAGACAGGGACTAGGGGGATGTAAGAGGGAGAAGCTCCGTCACTGCAGCCGAGTCTCTCCCACCCAAAATTAGCTGTAATCTAATCATCTGAGAGAAGCACTGCTAACAGTAGCCTAGCAGAGAACGTAAACAGGACTTCATAGGAGATGAAGTGCAGCACTGCACAGCAGAGTGAACAAGGCTGGTATGACAGTTCTAGTTGAAACGAGCTAGAGCTGGTATACCAGTTCTAGCTGGTATGACAGTTCTAGTGGATTTGGTTAGATGTATTCTGAGTTAGCATGAATTTTGTTTAGCTAACCTGGAGCGTAGGTAGCTAGCGCGTGCCTCTTAGGTGGATATGGGTGTGGATAGAGCTTTTCTAACGGTTGAGACCCTAGTTTGGGGGCGGCTACACGGACCTAGAATACATTCAGAGGTGAGAGATTAAAATACTGTATGCCTGAAAGAAATGCACTGGAAAAAAAGAGGGATGGGAAAAAATTGCGAGTGAGTCAATGAGAGTTTGTTAAGGCATAATATAAAAAATCGGTTAATCAATTATAACGTATTGAACTCGATTTACTTGAAACTCAAACGCAATACATAATGGGGAAAGCTCACTTCATTTGCATACAGGTTGTAGCAGCCATTTGGTGCATGCACAAGAACCGGTTAGCTCCAGAAAGCTTACCAAACATCACTACAGGAAACGCAGGTGATCAGACCACCCTGCCAGTTCAGTTCGCAGACCTGCTCTGATAATATATCCAGTGGCAGTTTCAGTGACCTTGGAGACTCAGGGCACACTCAGGAAATTCAACAACCCGTCCAAAAGATGGCACCTTATACTGGGCAATGTCTGTATTTGTGCCCTGGGGCATATGCCAGATACATTGTTACTGGAGAAGGTCCCTGATTACTTAATACTTTATTTAGCTAGAACCTGTAAAATTTACATTAGTTAAAGGGCAAGATAACTTTTAGTTATATACTTGAGCAACAACAATGTCCCAAAAAATTGAAAATGTTCTGTTGTTGTGTAAGTCAGTCTGTCCAGTAGAGGGCACAAAACCCCTTTAAATTGCTAGCCTTTCATGGAATCCACTACAGTATACAAAGTCATATTCATGCCCTATACATCAAGTCAGGTAGCCTATTAAATAAGAAGGGCAATTGAATATCTCCTTTACAATACTACACATGTATTTTCTTTTTAAACTGACATTTTAGCGTAAACGTAGTGAAAAGATGAGCTGAAATATTGTTTCACCCGCGAACTGTGGTGAGTCACAGTTCTGTATAAACTGTTCTGTGTAGGCTCTGTGTAAACTGTTCTGTGTAGGCTCTGTGTAAACCGTATGATTACACAGTGTAATTTTATTGTCCTTGATGTCTATGGCAGAGATGGGTCTGGAAAACCTAAATGTTTTGTCATTGTTGTTTGCTTAACAGACAATACATTCGACTTTGTGTAAAACACAGTGTATATATGCCTGGAGGGAGATATTCACATAGAAAAATTCAATATTATCGTAAAATGAAATGGAAGTAACAATGTGCTCGTTTGAAAAATAGCTAACTGATTTTATTTTAAATTCATTAAGGCAATATACAGTGTTAGCCAATATTATATCTGTTAATGGTGAAGAGAGCGTACAGCGTTAACCAGTATTATATCTGTTTATGGTGAAGGGAGCGTACAGCGTTAGCCAGTATTATATCTGTTTATGGTGAAGGGAGCGTACAGCGCTAGCCAGTATTATATCTGTTTATGGTGAAGGGAGCGTACAGCGCTAGCCAGTATTATATCTGTTTATGGTGAAGGGAGCGTACAGCGTTAGCCAGTATTATATCTGTTTATGGTGAAGGGAGCGTAAAGCATTAGCCAGTATTATATCTGTTTATGGTGAAGGGAGCGTACAGCGTTAGCCAGTATTATATCTGTTTATGGTGAAGGGAGCGTAAAGCATTAGCCAGTATTATATCTGTTTATGGTGAAGAGAGCGTACAGCGTTAGCCAGTATTATATCTGTGAAGGGTGAAGACAGTAAAGCTTTCACCAGTATTATTTCTGTGATCAGCACTGTGTTGCCCTAACTCCATCCAATCCAAACGATTTTACAAGCTGACAGACATTTTCAATCTCCCATTTTCGTCACAGCTAATATTTAGCCAACCTCTTCAATATATTTTTGGGGGAGTCTGGAGTCGAAAGATTAACAAATTGACTCAGGGATTACATGGTTATCAGTTGTGCAGTGGCGCAGAGTCACTTTTGTATAATTATGATTGCAAACGCACAAAGCACACTCCAACCCCAAACAGATTGTTTTGATATACAGTTCGTATTTTTTCCAGATAGAAAATTCATGAATAGAACCTGAACCTAAAGACGCTGGCTTTCCTCCAGTGTGGCTCTCATACAGGGCACCAAAAGAGTACATGACTGAGGAAGGATAAAATGTTACCAATTAGAAAACCCTTTTCCTTCTGCGCTCTCCCAGCAGTGATCATCCAACTAGGGAACCATTTGAGGGTCAACGCGTTTGAGGATACGCTCCCTCGACCTCCGCTGGCTTCGCCCAGGCCACGGGTGGTCGCCGCCAAAAGCTCCTCAGGGCAAAGAAACCCAACCACAGGGCAGCGTAACGCGCCAGGCTGAGGCGCGGTCGGGGCTCGAACCTAGTGTCTCGGTGTGGGGCTACGAGAGCTCCTCAGGGCAAAGAAACCCAACCACAGGGCATCGTAACGCGCCAGGCTGAGGCGCGGTCGGGGCTCGAACCTAGTGTCTCGGCGTGGGGCTACGAGAGCTCCTCAGGAGCACGTGTTTATTGCTAAGTGTCTCCTGTTTTACTCCGTCTTTCTAGCACTTTGCGATTCGAAACTCGGTGGTGTCTCGATGACGCTGCTACCCTGGACGAGGTGACTTTAACGCTACATTCCCCACGAAGCTCGTGGGGCTGCGGTCTTGCTGTACTGTACACTTGGGCTGTCCAACAGTGGTTTGGTGGACAAGCCTGTCAGACACCGGCTCACGATACAGTCTTCACAGAGGAAATGGTGGAATCTGTCGTTGATGATTGTGACACGGATTATCCAGAGGTTGCTGTTCCCACTGATCCCTCTTTAAGTCTATAGAGCGATTATCGGGGTCTCTCTCCCAATCTTTCTACTACTCGCTTCCTTGGCCTCTCTTTCCATTTCTGTCAACCACTGTTTCTCTCTCTCTCAACCTTCACTATTGCCTCTCGCTGCTCTTCCACTGTTGTCTGCTTACTGACTTTAATGGGATCGTACCCATTCCATCGCTGCTAGCCAGTCCTCGTTACAAAGTCCCAGTGTATTATGGTATGCTGGGACACACACAACACGAAGACAAGACAGGGCAACACGCACACACACACACACACACACACACACACACACACACACACACACTCGTGCGCCTGACAGACTTTCACTCTGCATTCCATCAACCTAGTTACTTGGACGCCGGTGTTTGTGCGAAAACATCCCTCATCCTGCATCGCGAAAGGGCCAAGCGGCGGAAGGGTGTTCGAGCGAGGGATTTTAATTTAGGACTGTCCGCTCCCCTTTGGACACGTGTGAGTCTGAGCAATGTAGCTGTCCGTCCCTATGGAAAGAAGCTAATTACCGTGACAGAATGGTGCTCAGATTGAGTCAGGCCTAAAATAAATGTAGCATTAATGAGTATGGCCCCTTCACTTTTTCTCCGGAGCTCTGCGTACTTTTGCCTTTTTGTTCCTTCCGTCTTCTCCTTCGATCCACCCTTACTCACTCAACCACCTCTTTTTATTCATTCCTTTAGTTTTAATTTCTTCTTGGTCACGGGTGGCTTTGTAGTAGCCTACGTTTTGTTCATTGAGTAGCTCCGCCTTGTCGGGTTGGTACGTTGGGTTAGAGTGTACGGAAGGTAATGGGACTGGGCAGGTACCAGTCCGCTGTGGCCTTGTGGCGGATACCATCCGGACTGCAGTGGGCCGTGTGGAGGAACGGGGTGACGTGGGACGTCTTGGGAAACAGGCGTTTGATGTTGCGGAGAGCCCTGCTGAACAGTGGCTCGCCGCAGTTCAGATGTGAGACGGCGCGTGCCCCGATTAGCACCGACATCTCTTCGTGTGTGAGTTGACGTAATAATCTGATGTCATAAGGCATGAACCTGCAGGGCTAAGGTGAATGACAGGATGTTGTTAACTGTGATGAAGGGGTCATGGAGTGGAAAGGGAGCTCCAACTTCCTAACGTCCCTTCCTTTCCCCTAGCCTTTGGTTTCTGTAGCTCCCCATAAAAAAGTCTACGAGTTAATGAACAATGCGTTCTGACACGAACCAGGCCAATGAAACAGCGTCCACAGGGCCGTCGCTAAACTGGAGAGATTTCCGACTGCTGGTTCTTCACGCTGCAGATCAAACTACTGGCGGTAAAATAGGAGGATGTGATTGGTTGATTATGTCTCAGGGAACGGGCTGGTAGAGAAATGGGGGAGAAGGGAAACTTGGAGGGTTGAGTATGGAGAAAGAAAATGCGTGAGGGAGGGTGAGTAATGCTTTGACATGCTTATCGTGGTAGAACAGAGTTGCTGAATTGGACCTGAACGCTGGGTTCCCCGAGAAAAGCAAATCTATCAGCACAAGGTTATCTTCTGAAACGTGAAATGTGCCTTATCCCACAAACACACACACGCCAGTTAGGGGGTTTCTCCAGACGTACGTTGGGGATTACTGGGAACTGGTGGGACGCCGGTCTCAGTGAGTGGAGGTGACTGCTAGTGCACACCTTCTGTTGTCCTGCTGACTGGGCGTTCCACCACCATCAGCAGGTTTTCCTCAGAATACGTTTCAAATCGCATCAAATTCCGTTGCGTCGTGTACCATCCGCTATTGCGTCTCATACGGTTGGCTATTGTACATTTAATTATACTGTTACAAGACGACGTGTTTTAGTAACGCACTGTTAAACTGAGAACAGGGCCGTTGATGTATAAGATCGAACAAGAACAAGAGGTCATCCTGGTTGACGGACAGCTCTTGCAATTGGTAGAACAACGTCTCTCATTGTTTATTTACACATGGGCAAATATGCGTACTGACTTTGTCACTAATATTCCCTTTGTTTGTATTTTCCACTGAAATATTTTGGATGGACAATGTCCAAAATATTTTCAGCAGACAGACAATGCCAAAACCATTCAGGACAAAAAGAGAACTGAATCTATCTGCCGTTTAGTAGCAACCTAAGCTCCCGGATTTGGTGAGGGAGGTGTAGAAGACAAGCAGCCTGCTGAGTAATGAGAGAGATATTTGCTAAATCAAATGGACTATTCACTGATGAGCAGGATTTTCATCCTCCTCTCTTTCTCTTTTCGTCTCCTGCTTTTATATATCCAGCAAAGCATCCTTTAATCATTTCCACTTTGAAAAAGTCTGCCTAATGGCTCCCTCAGGATGCCACGGCAACGGCGGCCATCTTGACAGATTCTCTTTTGTCAGATAGGGACTGGAGTGAGCGAAAGAGTAGTGAGATAGAGAGAATGAAGGAAATGTATTTGTTTTGCTTTATTGCAAAGGGAACTGGGGAATGATAAACTCAAGAGTTTCTTTCCGAAAAAACTTTGGGATTTGAACCCATGCACCTTGGAAAACAGACCACCCTAAGAGTGATTAGATTGAACGTTAACTGATAAAAAACTGAAAAATAACCAAAGATATTGTATTTTTGTCCGTCCTTCTGGCATGGAGTCATCTGCCCCTGAATGGAGTGTAGGGGAGGGTTACAG
>JACXGJ010005726.1:8812-22687 GCA_016801105.1 Esox niger | reverse complement strand
ATTGTGGTCATTGACGACACTCCAGACCACTCTGAAACTATATCCCAAATCTAGGAGAGATAATTATGGATTCTTAAGTATTGTAATTACTGTGCTTTTCTGGTCAGCAGAAAAATGATGAATCAAGGAATAAAAGAAATGTATGTGTTGCCCTGCTTTCAATTTGTGAATCAAAATGAACATGGTCACATATTATTATGTCAACCCTCTTCTTGATTAACCTTCAGCCACTTTGGAAACATAAGGCTTAGATCGGATAGAAAAGCAGAGATACATTATATTTGTATTTTTAGCTATTTATTATATAAATAAATATAATAAATAGCCAAGTGGGTGGAGTTGAGTGTCACATGATTAAATATTCCACGGATAATCCCGTCCACTGTCAGTCCAGTTCCTAAAACAGAACATCTAGAATTACAGAAAGCATTCCAGTTCATTCGTCCAAGTCTACACATTGGACTGTTGCACAGAGAAACTATCCAGTGAAGAAAGGGTTGATCAGAAGGTATTTGTATCCAAATAGAAGAAATCCAAGTGTTTTTATAAAGGCATGTTCATTTTTTAAGAACATTCGAGAGATGTATCGTAGTGTGTTGACTAAGTGGATGACATCTAAAGGTAGGCAGCTCTCACATCCCGTCTTCAGTTGACTTATTTTACCTCAAAAGATAGATTAGTTTAACATCATACCCATTGTATTATATACAGTATGTATGCAAATGTAACACTACCATTTGGTCTTGATGTATTAACCCACACATCACTTTCACAATTACTTGTCAGGTATCACACCAATGAGAAACTGGAATGTTTCTCTACGGTCATCAAGAGGACTTTGCTTACTGTGTTGTTTGTACCCACAGTCCACCCTGTATTTTAAGTCCTAGTATTTCTTTCGTGACATTCTTCGGAAAGCAGTTGAGAATCATTCATACGCAGCTCCACCTATCACCGATGACACTGCGAAAACTATACACCAGCATACTTTTTTGTCGATCAAACAGTTGGGGAATTACTGGCACATTTGTTACTTTGATACATTTCAGAAATGTTTACACTAATAAAACAAGGCAAACATTCAACTTAAAAGAGAAATGTAACAACGAGAAAAAGGCAACTTTAATTTCAATGAAAAGACTTACAAGACCAAAGAAGCTGCCCAGTACTCCACCATCCCCCAAATGAGGACTCTTCTGTAGTTAACATTGTTTCTCTTTCTATTCGTCCGCAACATGATATTTTCTTCTGTCTCCTGATATACATTTGCTGGTTAATCCTGCCGTCGAACGCTTTGCGTCCAGTCAAAACCAATCATACCTCTTGAGTTGAAAAGGGACATTTGAAAATAATGAATCGTTGAAGCGGAGAATGTGGGGGTCTCAGGGGGACAATCCTTTTAATTGTTTTCATGACCATTATTATAATTTTCTTACCCTAGCCAGTTCACAAAGCCCCTGGTGACGTGAGACCGGAGGCTGTTGCCTGTTCTTTCAGATAAGCTACACTGACAAACCCTAGAGAGGGAGATAAATGGAGGGGGAGTGATAGCCCGGATGTCAACCAACTGGGCGTCCCCAGCGGTGTATTTTCGCTGTGACAGAACAGCTTACAATAAGATAATCCATACTTCACTGTTTTGCCCAAATGTACCTTTGACCTATGGCCTATGGGATGTGGTACGGGGTGATGGTACATGTGGAAATTCTTATTGGCTAAAAGGTTTCTTGTTGAAACCACGGCAATAGCATCACAATGGCAACTATACACCTTTTGTGTCAGATAATGTAATTAAAAATGACTTCCACTGCATACGTTTTTATTTCATGCCAATGAAGACATTTGAAATTAATTTTATTGAGAAAGGAACTGCTCCATTTCAAACTAACTTAAAAGAAAAGTAATTTTTGAATCTTCTGTTATCTGTTAGGCAAAACACTGTCATGTTCTATCCGAACAGGGAAATGAGTGACCTTCAAAAAGTCAACCAGTGGAGAATTAACCAAACAGTGAACATAACCAATGTCTTTATAATCTATCCCTTGTCATTCAAATTTATCACTACTTGGACACATTTTTAAACACTTTTTCACAGAAAATTATAATTAATTTCCTTACTGGCGATGTGTTTAAATAACTTAAAGACTACTGCCTGCTCTTGTAATTATAATTGCACATGAAGTTTGAACTGGTGGTTGTTCAATGTTCCTGTCAGAACTCTTTGAACACTTTGAAGATAACTAAAAGCTGCTGTGGTCAGTTGAAACATGAAATATCAACTATTTAGGCAACACTTTAATTACTTTCCTCTCCTCTATATGTCGTTACTCAAGTCTGTGTCCCAAATGCCAGCTTGTTAATAAATTATGTATTATAAAGTTTATAGGTGCCAAACAGATTTTCACACTGTCCTAAGAAGAGATGTTAGCACTGCAGTGATTTTCACACCGTCCACAGAAGAGATGTTAGCACTGCAGTGATTTTCACACCGTCCTCAGAAGAGATGTTAGCACTGCAGTGATTTGCACACCGTCCTCAGAAGGGATGTTAGCACTGAAGTGATTTTCACACCGTCCTCAGAAGAGATCCTAGCACTGCAGTGATTTTCACACCGTCCTCAGAAGAGATGTTAGCACTGCAGTGATTTTCACACCGTCCTCAGAAGAAATGTTAGCACTGCAGTGATTTTCACACCGTCCTCAGAAGAGATGTTAGCACAGTGCAGTTGGAGCTCATCAGTGTGCAGCCCCAGGCACGTGTTAATCTCCAGTGTTTACCTGTGATTGTTTAACACAGTTCTTCATTGAGCAATTCACGCATGGTAATAGCGGAAAGCCAGTCATTAATTCAGACCTTGATATTTGTTTTGCAGGAAGCCATGTGGACCCAACACAGCTCATATACATTTCCAAATCAGGTGCGCTCAACTCTGACAATGTGTTCTGTAAATAGCCATTTGGATGCTGTTGGCCAGAAGTAATTGTATTAATAACTTTTTCTGTCAACTGCAGAAATGATTCTCCATGTTGTTTTTGTAAATTGTTGTCTTCCGCTTCACCCTAAACTACAGGCTTCTCCGTCCCTGAGTTAATGGTGGAGGATCTGATCCAGCTTCCTTAGCCAGGGATTCTGCATGTCTCATTTAACAACACTCATGGCAATCAGATTATGCAAATGGAGGCAGATGACTCAGTTTGCAGTGAAAGGAGGAAGTCAAATAAACGTCCCCATGGGATGGGACCTTTGGATTGGTGACATTTCAGCTGTGAGGAGACGATGAGTCAGTAAGCCCCATTCGTTTGACGGGTTGGGTCAGTGTGTACCAGCGCTAAGATACTGTAGGTCGGCATACTCTCAAAATACCCTGAATAAATGGGCCCGCCTCAGCCCATCAAACGGGTCATTGGCCTCCACCTCCACCTACATGGAGGTCCGACATTGAGTCCTGGGGCACAGTAGCGTGCAGGGTAAGATCCTCGCTGTCTTCTCCCAGACTCGTTCCCCTTCCTGTCAGGAAAACATGCCTCCTGCATGGAGGATGGCTGGCCAACCAGAGCAAAAACACTCTGCCACCTAAACAGTCTCTTTCCCCCGCCCTGTGGCTGTGGACTGTAAACTTAAGAGCTGCACTAAAAACCCTGTTCATCTCCATGCATTCAGGTGAACTATATTGATATTGTAAGTGCGTGCCTCAACTGTAAATCCACGTATAGCACATATTCAGCACTTTATTCCATACACTCACCAGCCGGGGCTGTTTATATACTGCGAATGTATGTCAACTTTGTGTACATTTGTCATTTAGCTGACACACCTGGAGTGGCTTATGGTAGTGAGTGCATACATTTTCTTGCGCTAGTCCCTTGTGGGAGTTAAACGCACAATGCTAGCAAAGCAAGAACCATGTTTTACCCTGTGGGCTACTGAAGAATTTGTTCATAAAAGCAATCATAATTTAAGGCAACAACAATATAAATTGGATATTAAATCTCTAAAACAGCCTACAATCACTTTCCATGGGTTCCTAGTTGGAATAAGGGTTTGAGGAAATACAACCTTGCTTTTACCTCACACAGAAAGATTGCTGAGCTTGTTCAAATTAAGAAACTGTCAAACAAGCGGATCAATGGATACAGAATAAAATAAATGAATGAAAGGTTTCAGAGCTTTCTTCATGATATTTCCATCTGCCTATTATAAAGTTGAGAGATTATTAGGTATTAGATATTATTCTTGAGGGGGATTCGGGAACTGGCCAACCTAGTCACAGTAACATTGATAAAGAATGGAAAATATTTCAAATAAACAATCGTTTCCATTACTTCCTCGACTGTTTTGTGTTGAAATAAGTCCTTGGGGCACATGAAGGGAGCAAAGGATGATGGAGAATATTTTTTATCAAAAGAAAACATATTTTTAATGTACAGAGGAGGTTAACCTCTTATTCTAAACTCTACCTCCTTCAGCACACTTCATATAATTTCAAATGAGTCTCTCCTTTTAATACTTACTAGAATTGATAATACTTTTATTTGCATATCTTCGAATCCCACCCAATTTTAATAACAGGTGTGAAAGAAAACCCTTTTTTTCCCTCCATCCATCAGTACATCTTCACCTTCTCACCTGACACTGACCGATAAATTCAGCGGGGAAATGCAAGCGTCAAACCGCCCGGCGTGTTTCATTTTGAAACTGTCAGTCTCTGAGGAGTAAGATGGCACACTCCGTGCTTCACTGGCATTAAGGAAAGCAGGAGAAATTAGAAACGGGAAGAGTAGTGTAGTGTCATGACTGGGGATGCTAATACCAGAAGCGGAACTCGGAAGGAGAGGGGATGTACGCACACACACGCACACACACACACACACACACACTCACAATCCCACACAGCATTGAGATGCAAAGCTGTGATGGAAAACAGCCTACTCGCCTATTGAGACGACTCTGGAGATTTCCTTTTTGACATGGGATTAATAACAAGAATACTAAGATTTATTTCTTATTTTTCCTGGAAAACGTTCCAGCCAGGGATGAAACCAACGGATTTCAGCTTTACCACGGAAGTGGAGACGAGGAAGTGAGTGTGACTGGAAACTCATTTCCAGGCGACCTGGGGAGCCATTAGGCTGAATTGCTCTGGCCAATAGACTACTCCGACACCACATTATGGCTCGTAGCTGGGGGGGGATAGGGGGTTGGGGGATTTTATAATGTACCGATACCATACAGTAGGACTACAGGTTTAGCTGAAATACATTAAAACACAAGCTTCACCACTTTAAATACTCCAACTAGATACATGTGGTGAATATTCCCGCCCTGTTGGAAAATCGTAGAAAGAACTATCATCCAGGTAAATAAACTGCTTTTTTAAATTCATGGAAGGTTTAAAAGATTTGATTTTGACTCCCATTTGCTGTTGCTGTGGGACATAAAATTATTTTAAAATATAAACACAAAGAGGGACATGTGTGTGCGTGCGTGTGTGCGTGTTAGCTGTTCTTGCATTTACAGTACAAGCGACTGATTAAACACTTATCTTTTTTGTGGACGCCGCTACACTCTGAAACAGTGAGAAAACTTCTGAAACAGTACCGTAACGAAAAAATAAAAGGTAAAATGTAAATGATTCAAGGCCAACACAATCACAGAGTCTTGAATACATTGTTTTCTCTTAGACACTCCAAGGTAACTCGGAAGTGGAAAAATATTTTTTATTTATTCACATTGTATAATAAAACAATGTTTCAGAGAGGCATGCTCCCTCAAAGCTTTTAAGACCAGACCCTGGTCTCAGTGCTGAGAGTTAATCGAATTTGTCCACAGCAACAACAGGCGAAAGCTTGTCTGAGGCATTTCCTGTGTGTGTGTGTGTGTGTGTGTGTGTGTTTATGTGTGTGTGTGGTCCGTACCAATCCATCCAATCTCCTAACAGACCAACCTCGACAGAAGGGCTGCGGTAGCTCAATTAGCGAGGCGGGCTGCAAATTACGTTGTTTCTTCTCGTTGCGCCACTGGGTTTTTTGCTCCTCTCTGTGCAGTTTTTACTCACAGCTGCCAAACAGACAAACACATTAACAGGGAGGGAAAACACGACACACATTTGTCTTTCTATTCATGTGGGTACCTGAGACCTGACCATGAAATTCATGTTCCCTAAACCCAACCTAACCCTAAACCCAACCTAACCCTAAACCCATCCTAACCATAACCTTGAATGATTAAACTTAATGCTTTATGTTAAACTTCACCAGTCAACTGTAAAACAACCCTTTGCAATGGAGAGCAGTTAACATAGGCACGTCTGTATAGTTAATATCTCAATCTATAGATTTTACCAGAGTAGAGAAAATATAAAATTATTGCACATAACTCTTAAAGGGGTACGCACAGCTTAATCACCACGAGTAAAGAAACACCCACAAATAAAAAGGTTCTAACTAAAAATGAGACATTTTTGAGGTGCCATGGAATTGTGCAACTTATTGAGATGTACCCCCATCCAAGAAAAGTTTGGATACGACTGAGGACTCGGTGTGTAGTTTGGATACACCGCCAGACAAACAGAGCCAATACGACTAAGGAGTCAGTGTGTAGTTTGGATACACCGCCAGACAAACTGAGCCAATACGACTAAGGAGTCAGTGTGTAGTTTGGATACACCGCCAGACAAACAGAGCCAATACGACTGAGGACTCGGTGTGTAGTTTGGATACACCGCCAGACAAACAGAGCCAATACGACTAAGGACTCAGTGTGTAGTTTGGATACACCGCCAGACAAACAGAGCCAATACGACTGAGGACTCGGTGTGTAGTTTGGATACACCGCCAGACAAACAGAGCCAATACGACTGAGGACTCGGTGTGTAGTTTGGATACACCGCCAGACAAACAGAGCCAATGACCTCGCGACCGTCGCTGTCCTGTGTGATGTCTGATTGGACCCTTTGGACCGTGAAGGCGAAGGCCAAGGGGGCCAATTAAAGAGCAATAACTGCCGTTCCTGCCCTCCCCTAAGGAGACCCATTACTGGTTCCCTAGAGTGACTATCATCCAGTCGGCGAAACAGGCCTTCTGTTGAATACACCTTGAAATCTCCTCTGTGTTACGGAAAATCACGTTCAAGTTAACGGACTAAATTTTATCCTGTCCATTCTGAATATTGACAGCATTATTGTCAAGATGGCTGAATGATTTGCGGTTGTTATTGATTCTGGTATTTAGACATTGCTGTCTTGTCACTGGTTGTCTCCGAAACACGGCAGTTGACCTTCTGGCCTGGCAACAAAGAAACTTCACGATTTAACTGGCTGTCAAACCTGGCTTGCTGAGTCTGTTTGTGTGGGTAATTCCTGCAAGGTTCTAGCAGTGAGAAATCTGGTGGAACAGTAAGGACCTGAGTTCTCACTCCATGGTATAAGTAGGAGAGAGCCAGGAGAGGGAACCCCCGTCCTTTAGTTCTAACAGATGTGACACGGGTTCTTCTGCCAAGGAGGTTTTAGGAATAAGGGTTCTGCCGAATGGAGCCTTGTTGGGGATAAACGGACAACCATGAGACGTCAAGACTAACTTCCCTAACCCTGATCCGCTGTGACTCTCGGTTCCAGATGACACCTAAATAATCCCGGCATCCATCGGAGAGCCACTGAGAATGGGAGGGAGGAAAGACAGGTTTGATGTCTTTCGGCTGGGATGTTAAATGGGCGTCCCGCCTCTCCAAACCAACACCCGTGGATATTTCTGTACACGAGGGATTTCCACCTCAATGTTATTGTGTGTACGCATGGTGTTCCATTTACATATCACAGCTTTTGACGACATTGATGTGGCACCCTGAAAACCCGACAGTAACCCGGCAACACGAAACAACTTGTGCAGCTAGTCAGCAGTACAAACCCACGTTGTCACCGGTCACCAGAAAACACGGTGTGATTCCTGCTGTACGACTGGCAAGATGAAAGTGAATCAGGCACAAAACCTTGTGCCTTTATAAGAAGCCATGGTATCGCGAACAAGGTTTCCCTGTTAGTCTTCCTGCCATGGGAACAACAAAGACCCCTGTCAAACACCATGAATGGAAACTCCTGCAGCAGCCAGTTCGGGTCATTGATAAACTTCGTTCAGTAGTTATTGTACATCCCCAGCTCCAACCCCCATTTAGGACAACTCTCTCCAGGCCACAGGAGCCTGGGCATGGTCCTGTTATTTTGATGGCAGCCAGCTGGGAAGGTACCTGGGAAGACCTTCCCAAGAACAGGGACTAGGCCAAAACTTAACAAGCTTTTCTTTGACATTATTTCACTTTTACTCACCTTCCATGATTTAATCACCTTCCATGCATTTTTTTATTTATTGATTGATTATTGAGTGACATTTTGGAGACTACCCAGTTGTGGTTTGATGCAGAATTGAAAAAATTACGGCAACCAGAGTGGAGTACAGAAATGTGCTTACTGGATTAGCAGTGTAGGATAACATTTGGGCATAGCTTAACTTCTTGGTTTAAGCATTTAGATATCCACAATAGACGTATGTGTTGTCTATGTGCGTGTTGTCTATGTGCGTGTTGTCTATGTGCGTGCTGTCTATGTGCGTGCTGTCTATGTGCGTGTTGTCTATGTGCGTGTTGTCTATGTGTGTGTGTGTGTGGGTGTGTTTGTGTATGAATATGTGTATGTGTGTGTGTGCTTGAAGATGTGATTATCAGTAAGTGACTAAGAGCAGTAATTTCCTTCACTGTCCTTCCCTGTCGTTACTATGTTCTGACAAACCAATATACGCCACCTTCCCGTCATTCTACACTAAATCCTCGCTCCACCTCTGGACTCCAGAGAGGTTACTGTAAATTGGTCTGGGATCAGAAATAAAGAGAGTGTCTGCCTTCCTCATTTCATCCTATCTCCAGTCAGCTGTATCGGAAAACCCGGTGGGACAGATTATGCACCCCAAGCTCTAAACTACCCTGTAAAATCTACACTCTCTGTAAAAATATGTTAAATGTGTTAGGTAAAACCTTGTGCCTTTTTAAGAACCCATGGTATCGCGAACAGGGTTTCCCTGTTAGTCTTCCTGCCTCAAAGATGGGAAGGATTGAGTTTGTGTGGATTTATTTGTGTGTGTGTGTGTGTGTGTGTGTGTGTGTGTGTGTGTGTGTGTGTGTGTGCAATCCAAATCCATTTGTACAATAGTCCTCACATATATATTAAAATCACTACTTACAAAAACACATTAGATCCTGAAGCCCTAAGAAACTACAGACATAACATAACTTTTTTAAGGACAATCCTCAAAAAAGGTGTTTTTATACAATTTAACGGCTGTGTAGGAAAACATTTCACAGTCTTGGTTCCATGCCCAGCACAGCACAAGCCCAGCACTCAAGAAGGTTGGAAATTACTTCAGGATTAGCACAGATGCTAACATAGTTTCTGCCCTAGTACTACCTGCTGTAAGTGGTGCTCAGCTCATAACGTCCTCCCTCATGGATTGCACAGTTGGGTTGGCGGCTTGGGTTTAGAACTGAACTGGCTTCTGACTGGCCAATACTTTCTTCTGTTGCTCTAGGCGACCACAATTAGAATTCAGCGATGTCATGTAAGATTTCACAGCAGACAATAACACCGGTTTTGAGGCCCGCATGTTTCAGTGGGTAAAGGTCACCTCTGCAGCGTCATTACAAGAAGTGGTGTTAGTATTCACAGCTACACTGGCAAGTCCCAAACGAATATCCCTGTATCCCCTGATAATATTAACCTTACCTTACCTTACCTTGATTAAGTACATCACTGACATCAATACATGGATAGCAGAACATTTCTTGAAACTGAACAAGGATCAAACCATTTTTGATGTTTGCGCCGTTAGCGCCAAGGCCCAAAGAGATAAACTGAGGGCACATTATCACCTGTTAGACCTAGATTTGAGACACCAAGCTAAAATACTCTAGGTGTGATCTTATCAGAAAGATCACACCTAGGTTCAAGTCAAAAATGTGACAAAACCTGCCTTTTATCGTTTAAGAAACAACACAAAGGTGTGTCAGTTTCTTTGCCAGGTCAAACCTTAGAGACTAGTACATGCTTTTATCACCAGCACACTAGATTATAGTATTTCCCTTCAATCGATGAATGAATCAAATGTTTTTTATAAAGCCCTTTTTACATCAACAGTTATCCCTGGGTGCTTTTACTGATACACAGACTGAAACTCTAAAGAGCAAACATCAAGGGCTAACACACAGTGGCTAAGCCAAACAACATCAGCCAATTGCAAATCATTCCGATAGCAGCAGAATTCTAACAAATATCAGAAAGAGAGAGTACATGACACCCATTTTAAAGTGGCTGCCTGATAGCTTTATGGATTTTTAAAGGAGTTCATTCCCTAGCATCTGAACACTTGTCTAACATCCTTGTTAGATACGTGCCTGGTTAGTCCCTCAGGCCTTCTATTGGCCTTTTAGTTATTGCTAAGGCAAGGACCAAAATGTTTGGTGAGGCCACTGTCAGTCACAACGGCCCAGTCCTCCAGAACCGCCCGACTGAAAATCCAAAGGACGCAAAAACACACCTTGCGACATACCTTTTGAGCCTTGCTTTTCAAATGGTGTTTTAACATGTATTTTATTCACATTATCTCATGATTTTGTACAGTAACTCTATCTTTTTAGCCTGTTAATTTTAATTCATTTAACAATGATCTCCATGCTGGCTGCAACTGTTCTGGGTTAAATATATTTTCCACACTCTTCATTACGACCTTTAAACGTTAATGATTTCATTGAGGCATGTTTGCCCAGAAACATATATCTGGAGATGACTGACCTCCCTGATTTGAACAGCTCAGTAAGAAGGACTTCCCCATGCCGTCTATGGTCAGTGCTGCGCTGTAAAGAGCCTCTGGAAGTGTTCAAACAAAAGAAAACGCCCTGTTAAAACGAAGAGACAGGATCATTAGATATGGGGTTGAGTGCAATCAGCCAGGTGAGAAACAAGTAGTACTAGGCAACATTTTTTACCTCGGATTACATCATCGTTACTGTAAGTGATGTCATAATGGGAGGGTGTTCCGCAGTGTAGGTTTCCTTCTCTCTCTCTGTTTCTTCCTCTGCTCTCACTCTCTAATTCTTTCTCTCTCTCTCTGTCCCGCTGCCATCTGTCCAGTCTCTAAACAGCATTTCCTTCCCTGCTTACCAAGGAAAAATCCTCTATTTTCTTGCACTTTCTGTCTTCCGTCTTCCACGAGTCATTATCTCAAACCTGTCTTCTCATCCTCTCCTAAATCTCTTCCCAGGACTCTGCCTCCTTTCCCTTTGTTGCGCTATCACCCCTATTTCTCTCTCTATCCCTCCCTGCCTTTCTCTCTTCACTCGCTCTCTAGCCCTTTTCTCTCTCTTCCTCTGTCTCCCTTCTCTCTGCATTGTAGTGGAGTTAAATGCCTGCTAGCAGCGCTGCAGTAATGGCATCTAGGGCTCTTTGGAAGATTAATTTCGAGGCCCTGGCCTGTGCTCTATGACTGTGGGTAATGAAAGTGACTCAGGGATTAACTGACACAGGATAGAGAAAGAGCAAACATGGCCAGTCAGGCACCCCCCAACCCGAAATGCTACCTCGGCAGAAAATCCCCCCCCTCCGTCCCTCCACCTCTCCGTATTCCCCACTCCAGTTAATTACTTTAATGGCTTGGCCGTCCTTGGGTCCTGGGGGGGTGCTTGGAGGGCAGACGGTGGGCCAACAGGAAGTGTACCGGACAGATTTGCCACGGTCACTGGGCTACTATACCACAGCTGAGTGTGGGCGGGGCACGGCGTGGCGGGGGACGTAACAGCACTTCAGAAGGAAAGGGGAATTCCATATATTTACTTTGGACACTAACCTTCTATCAGTTTCACACTGAACTCACTTTACTGAAAAGTCAACTTCTGTTGACGAGGCAGAATGTAAATCAAGCCTACGACTGACCAGGCACGTGCACAGGTAAGGGGCAATGAGTGCCCCCTTGCTATCTGGTGCCTTTTGCAGTTCACATGTGACCCTCTGTCACGCCCACCAACTTCATTACACACTACTCGCACTTCAAGCATGGTCCCCGCCCATGTGAGGCGACAACTCCGCCCACTTTTTGCTGACCCTATGCTGACCCCCCCCCTCAATGGAATGGGTACTTTAATGGGATCGTACCCATTCCATCGCTGCTACTTTAATGGGATCGTACCCATTCCATCGCTGCTAGCTAGTCCTCGTTACAAAGTCCCAGTGTATTATGTTACGCGGGGACACGCACAATATAAAGACAGGGCAACACACACACACACACACACACACACACACACACACACACCCAACCGCTCACGGCGTCAGACATGGGTGCTATCAATCAGCCCACCAGTTATTTACAGTGTGAGGATTATTTCATTGAGAGAAGTACAGAAACATGTCTACTTGCGCTTGGACCTAACTAACCACAACGGAGGGGTGGATAAAACATTGTACCCACTTTTAAAGGCCGTTGAACGCACACAGAGTTTGACAAACGTTGTAACGGGTGCAACGAACAGTATAGCGTTATTCAGCCGGTTCTTCTACCAGCTCCAACGGTGCATCGCACATGAACAACAACAGCAATTTAAATCGAGGAAATCGAGATGTGAAACCACACAGTTGTGGCGGAGATGTACTCCGTCCTGATTATAACCCTATCCCCCTGTGACGTTGGTGTGGGTGTGAGTGCTTGCATTCCCGGGCTGTAGCTATGCGCTGTCTCTGAGACTATTAATCGTACTCTCCTCTCGGGTTATGCAGGCTGTAGTGTCTGCTCAGTGTGTGTTAATGCAACGCGAGACAGCTTGCGCACGAGGAACGCCGGGAAATTGATTGTTGCTAGATGTGTTCCGCACGTATCTCACGCGCCTGCCTACGTGAGTCCACCCCGTGCTGCGCGACTGTACCTAACTCAGCCGTACTCCGTAATTGTTGTTGTCCGTTTAAAAACCCTGCAATCAAAAGCTTGCCTGCAATCAAAAACTAAGATGTAAGATTTAAACGTACAGAATACAATCACAAACTCTGCCTGCAATCAAAAACTATGACGTAAGATTTAAAGTACAGAATACAAGTAACCCCATCGAAATAGTTTTATGAGAAATGGTTTAACAGTAAATCTAGCACGCAGAAATAAAAGTATATTATAATTAATTACAATTATCCGTTATTTATTCAACAATATATTGTGTTAATGAGAATAAAGTACACTCATAAACAATGTGCCCTAATGAGCTTGAACCCTTCACGAAGCGTCAAAGCAATAAGTTACAGACAAATTAGTTACACATCACAAAGACATGACACGCATAAAAACCCTAAGAAAACTGGATGACACACAATGTTTTCCTTTTTCCGAATGCAGAGCTGCTGGGCTCATGTGAGACTGTGAAGAGATACAGTGGAAGAAATTGGTGCCCTCAGATCTGATGCCGCTGCCTTGAAGAAGCAACAATGTGAGTCCCGATATGAACCATAATATACATCCATATCAATGACTGCAGTTAAATACGTAAGAATTTTACCACATCAATACAAGTAAAAATGACCAGTAGACAAATGCGGTGAATTTTTAAAGATGTTTCCAGTATTCTTTTTCTACACGAATGCTTAGTAATATTTAAAGGCTTAGATTTATAAGTTGTCTAAGTCTATATTTCCCACTTCAACGTTCTCCCCGCCCACGTGCACACTTTAAGCCGATCGCGGCGTAGAATAACCTCACAGCCGACGTCTGAGAGACACAGAACAACAAAACTAACGAAAATGCAAAAACCCTTTTTATCATGGAGGCCAGACACGGCCCAACCACAGCAGCCCCCCCCCCCCCC
>JACXGJ010005725.1:0-37711 GCA_016801105.1 Esox niger | reverse complement strand
AGCCAGGACATGGCCTAAATAGGTGGCTCTAGCCACCTCTATGTGCTTTGGTTTCCCCAATTGGAGGCAGGTGTTCGTTATTGCCTCCAATTGGGGAACCTACTTATGTTGAATGTTTGTGCACGTAGTTGTGGTTTATTTTGGTTGTTAGCCGTAGGCTATAGTTCACCCAGTCATTGTGTCTGTTTTGAGTTTGTTCCTTTGTTGCTTTCTTTAATTAAAACATGGATTATTTCTACACCAACCGTTCTGCCTCTGCTCTTCTGTCCTCGAACACCGGACATTATGACAGTGACTTCATCTGAGGGAGTAACTAAAGCAGAGCCAATACCAGAAAAGAGATGGTTCGCCTCCCCAGTGAACTGGCAGTGTATTAACTTGCTTAGTTACAGTTGGCTAACAATAAACATGTGCACCTACCGCTAATCCTGCAGTCAGTTGAGCTGGAAGAAAGTGAGCTGAGGTATTTTTCATTCTGATTGAGACTTTCTCTGAGTTTCTGTTCATTTTTCTCATTCACACAGCCGAGCACATCAATTATCAATTTTCACAGGAAACTGAAATTGGCATCTTAGAAAAGTGTCCGAGCCTGCCGCTCCTGCATTGACTGAAATGTCACTCCGAAGAGGCAATGTGTAATGGTAACAGATTGCTTTCTATTGTAATTCACTGGAACCACACAAGGTTTCTCTCTGGAGATACCCTGGGGTCTTTTATAGCAGTCAGTGTCAGTCCAAATCCAGTTAAAGGAGGGAAGTATGATGACAATGTCTGTAAAGAAAAAAAATCGCTCACAAAAGCTAATAGTATTATTCCTGTCATTCGAGTCAGTTAGCACTGTGTTACTGTATAGCCCTTATCAGAAATTCGTTCATTCTATTGTTACTTACGTGGATTGTCCAATTCAAATAGTAGGCAAGTGAATTGAATGGCTGTATGTTTACACCTCACACACCACTCTTTTATTTCTTTACACCACTGTGAATGCTGTCTCTATGTGTTTGTGCAGTGTGAGCAGCTGAAAAACTCATTAGACCCTGGGAGAAGAAACCATTCCAGGTCTCAGCAATTTGACGATTTAATAGTGATCTATAAAACGGTTTGAGCGTTGCTCACGAGGTAAAGATCCATGGCTGCACGACCAGCCAGAGGAGACCCGGTGTTTCTGGAGTCAAGAGAACGAGTCTGGAGATGCCTGGTTGGGCTGAAGCCAAGAGGCCAGCCCAACCAGGCATCTCTATAGGCATGGCAGACAAGCTTTCTCTCAGTCCTAGACTGGTTCTCCTTTTTATTTAGCTCCTTGTTAGTGCTTTTTCTTTCTGTCTGTCTTTTTATATTACGCTCTCTCTGTATATACTGGTACCTATTTCCGTTTATCTATATTTGTAAAATGTTTCCAGTCAATTGGACAAATAAGAAAAACGCCTACATTTATCCATGTTGAAAAGAAGACAAAAATAAATTGAGTGAGCTGAAGAACAGAGTCAAAATGCAATTTTGATATGATTGAGATCTCAGTATTGACTCAGCCATTCAATATAACCCTCAATTTCTATTTGAGCCATTCTTTTGTAACTTTGCTTGTGAGTTTTTGATTATTCTGCAGTCCCAAGATTGTTGTTTGATTCAGTTTCAGGCTTGACATTCTCCTCAAGAATTCTATGGTATGTGAAATTCATGACTGACTCAATATTGACAAGTTACCTGGCCCTCAGGCAGAAAAGCAGCCCCAAACCATAATGCCACTGCCTCCATGCTTTATGGTTTTATGATAAAGGCCATGATACATTTTCTCTTAACATGGAATCTGGCAACTTTGACTCATCTATCCAGAGTATATTTTTCCATTAGTTTTGGACTCTACCCAGATGTTTACAGGAGAAGGCCTTCATCTGGGCGTCAAAGTTACCAAAGGAATCCATGTTGAAATGGTAGAGGCCACACAAGCTATCAAGTAATTTAGATATACAGCTAATTAATGGATAAAACATAAGGGGAATGTAACACTATTATTTCTACACTAAAGAGGAGCCCCCCTTTCCTTGTCTGCAGATGTGTTGGTTTGTAATTAGAGGCTGTCCAATTTTGGCACATTTGTTTTATATTACGTTCTCCTTTGCATGCTTGACAGTCAGACTGGAAGACCTCTCATGTCAGTAATTTTATTGTTGTAAATATAATAGCACTCAATGTAACATAGTCATCATCCACTTTTCATAGAAATACCCAACTGAATGCATTTAGTCACGGAACCATTCCTTTATAGTCATGTGGCATGTTAACGTGTGAATATTTATGAGGATTTCAAATATTTAGAATACAGTACTGAAAGTAAATACCCCTCAGATTCTGGATAAACTGTCAACGATACCATCAATGACACAATTGTCTTGCCGGTGCTTCAGTCTCATACGGCCACTACATTGGATCTGATCTCCTCCAAATACTGCTTTCATTTCCTTTTTATACAATATCCTTCCTTTCAGAGGGAGGCCCCAACTGCTCTATTGATTTGTCTGTTTTCTGAGGAAAAGATGAGACCCTGTCAGACATTCATCTTAGGATCAATTTCACCCGGCGCTGCAGCTACATAACTCACTAGATAATGGCTACAGAAGAGACGCAGTGTATTATGGACCTCCTTCCCTCTCTAACTCTCTATCTTTCACCTCTCTTCTCTCTCCTCTGTCCAGCCTCTCTCCTCTCCCTCTTCCCTTTTCTTTCCATCTTTTGCCTCTTCCCTTTCATTTTTCATTCCCAACCTCCCTTCGTCCTATTCCCCTTTTCCTCCCAAGCCCTGGACCTCATTAGGCTATCACTAGGATTCATTAGCTGGATTGCTGCACAAGTGAATAATTGCAGTGCAAGGGACGGCCATCCTGGTGTTTATCGTTAACTGACGATGGATCAAACACTGTGAGGATGGGCCGAAGAAGGAGGCGACACCTGGTGGGTCTCTCGCCGCTCGATGCATGCGACAGACTGCCGCTGAGCGCTGAGTAAGAACACCTCACACAGAGGGCTGCCAGGAGGCACGCCGGCTGACAATTTACGAACACCCGGCCTGCACCCTCTCCTTCACTGACAGACACAGTCGCATCCACTGCACACCAAGCAGGATGTGAATCTGACGCGGGCATGCCTCAGAATCTGCAGCAGATTCTGACGTGCTGTCCTTGACAACGATGCGAGACCCATGACCTTGGTTGTCTTCATCAAGCTTTAATGTGTTTAAGTGTTCGACCGAGGTTACACCAGTGTTACACCAGTGTTCGACTGAGGTTACGCCAGTGTTACGCCAGTGTTACGCCAGTGTTACACCAGTGTCACGCCAGTGTTACACCAGTGTTCGACCGAGGTTACGCCAGTGTTACGCCAGTGTTACGCCAGTGTTACACCAGTGTTACGCCAGTGTTACGCCAGTGTTACACCAGTGTTACACCAGTGTTCGACCGAGGTTACGCCAGTGTTACGCCAGTGTTACGCCAGTGTTACGCCAGTGTTACGCCAGTGTTACACCAGTGTTCGACCGAGGTTACGCCAGTGTTACGCCAGTGTTACGCCAGTGTTACGCCAGTGTTACGCCAGTGTTACGCCAGTGTTACACCAGTGTTACACCAGTGTTCGACCGAGGTTACGCCACTGTTACGCCAGTGTTACAGCAGTGTTACACCAGTGTGTTGCCTACACTTACCTATACAATATAGGAAAAAAAAAACTTGCGTCAAACAGCTTTTTTAAAATGGCCACACACTCCATCATCTCTGTTACCTGTGGTTAAGATTAAATGTCTCCATACGCTGTGGAAGATGGAAAAACCAGTATTGAACACCCTCACTTGGGCTCAAAGCTACTGTATGCTATGATTAAAACATAGTGTTAGGCCCAACTCAGCCCTGGCCTGCACAATCCTTGGCCGCCTGAATAAGTCAAATCACCCCACCGTTGGGTCACTGTAACCCAACCCTCACCCCTGGAGTCTGACTGGAAAACGTTAGCAACCGCTCTATGCCCCACCTGTCAGACAGTGGCTCTGGGACTTGGCTGCCATCTTGGAGTACAGGTCATTAAGAGGCAAGCCTTTTCTTTTCTCTTCAATTCTTTTTATTTTTGTAACTACACCAGTGTAACATGCCAAGGTAGATTTATCACTGTCGTAATCTGCATGGAGCGGGACGCTTTTTAGGTCATAGTTCGCGTTACCAATGTGAAAGAGGAGGGGAGATGCAGGGCTGGATGGTTGAACCGTCAGCTCTCAATTAGGCTGTAGCTTTACAGTGGCATGTCAGCCTGCAGTACTGTTTTTGAGGTGTGATAAGACTCAAGCTGAGTGGGTATTAGAAACCTGTTTCAGTCATTGGCAGCAGAACTTAAATGAATGTGTGGGGTTTTGTGTCCAGTCCAAGATATATCTACCCAAGTACAGGTTATTATATAAGGCATTGAAATATAAAATATATAAGGCAATGAAAAGCGAGATGCTGTAGGGCAGGGATTTTATTGAGGGGCCTTCTTATTTTCAGAATGTGTAAGGAGGTTTAGAAAACAGGACTTGAAATTGAACCTTAACTCAACTACAACCATAACTCATCAATAACCACAAACCCCAAATCCCTAAACCTAACCCCTAATGCCTAACCCTCATTCTAATTGTAATGCTACATTTTCCCTTTTCCCTTTTCCCTTACCAAATTTGTTCTTAAGAATTGTGGAGTAGGAGTTGTTAAACTTAAGCAATGAGGCGCTAGGGGGTGTGGTGTATGAACAATATACCAGGGCTAAGAGCGTGATGCATTGCGGAGTGCCTGGACACAGTTCTTGTCTGTGGTATATTGGCCATACATCACAAACACCCAAGATGCTTCATCGCTATAATTAACTAGATACCAACGCAATTTGAACAGCAAAGAGTGATGTGACGTCAAACCTCTGGTATACAGTCTCATAAACCACAGAAATCAGCCAGGATTCAAATCACCCGGTTTAAAGTTTCTCTTAGGTTGTTAACAAACATAGTTGTTAAATGCTCAAGCATTTGCCGTAAGGACTTATTGCACTTGTTGTGTTACACTCTGGGATGGGATTTTCTCCTCAATTCCACATACACAACACTTTAGAATATGAAATAAAAGGTAATTAGACATAAAAAATGAAATGGGTTGGTTGTATTCTCTCCCTGAGTCAATTATTTGTTAGAACCACCTTTGGCAGCAGTCACAGCTACAAGCCTTTATGGGTAATTTTCTACAAGCTTTTCACATCAGATAAAAAAAGTTTATTTTCCAGTGCTGTGTCCCTCAGCTTCGGGCCATCTGTCCTACAGAGATGAACTAAACTACGCTCACCACATCAACACACCTTTCAAACTAAAAAATAAATAATTCCCTCATCCCCCTGCTTCTAGAAAGATGCATTTTAAAGCTGTAACTGAAAAACATTTTCAAAATGTTTGCACAAATTGTAAATTAATTGTTTGGGATATACTCACCACTGTGCCCGTCCATGCTCCATGTCAATGCTTTTCCTGGGATATGAACAGTTTGGTTTTCATATTCATGTGGGTGGTCTCGCCCTAACTGAGAAGCTTTGGCCACATCCTGTTAATACCACACATAGTTAGAAAATGTACATACCAGATTTTACACGACACGTTTTTGATAATATGACTTTCTCGATTATATGTCTCTCCACCACTCCTATACAGCCCAGAATTGTGGAGCATTCTGGGTAATAGTGGACTTTGTCCATATCCTCTTGAGAGTTTTCAATGGGCTTGTTTTGGCTTTTCTGACCATGACCTAGCTAATTTTTTTTATATAGCTAATTCAAACATTGACATCATGTAAGGCTTCGTGTAGATCAGTGAATCTCCCAAGTGAATGCATTTTATTTCCAGAGAACAAAATGTGCTACGCCATGCTACCCTTGTTGAACCAAGTTCAACCTTGTTGAACCTTGTTGGACAGCAATGACCTGAGAGCAATTAGGGCTGCGACAGAACGATAGAAGTTAAGCAGCAACATGTCAGATTCTCTAACCATTAATCTATCTACAGGTCCAAAATATCCATGTCTAGGCAGCTATGCTAATGCCCTGTGTCTGTTGCACCTGTGTGCTTTATAAGTACAACTTCACCCTCAAGACCTCTGGCCATGCCTTTTACACATGAACTCTGATCTTTCTCACGCTGCATTCTTCCTTATCCTTCTGCACCACGGAGGACTTTCAATTAAGATTGGTGCAATGTTTTATTGTGGTCGGCGGATTATGTGTGAGATTGTTGAGGGGAAGTATGAACTGAAGCATTCAACCAAACACAATGTATTGACAATATGTAAAGAGGAGAGATGTAAACCAATTTGTTATGGACCAAAGATATTAGAAAATGCTAGAATAAATCCCTACAATCGACATTTTAGACAAACCTTTGCAAGATCATAACAATAAAACATTATTACAAATGGTCACACTGCACTCAATAAAGTAAGCCGCCTTCAGTTAGTTAAAATCTATTTGCTAATGGACAAACACTATCTGCATTTGTTATCTTAACTCTCAGCAGAAAAATGGTAGTGGAGAGGGGATTAGATAAGATAACAACATATTTGTTTTCAGTTGTTTATGATTGGGGCAATTCAAGAGAATCTTGACAGCCAAATGTAAACAAGCCTCTCAAAACAAAAAGAAATCTCACTAGTATGCATGACTCACGAAGAAATACTAACCGATGTGCCAGTCGATATTTTTCCCCTTCCACAGTACATTTTGAGGATCTTAAGGATCGCAAGGTTAGTTAACTACTGGAGATGTGTGTTCACTTTAAGAAAATCCATGATGTATGAAGCCCGTAGTTCCTCATCCAAGACTGCCTACTTTCTGTATTTCTGAACCCCGGGGCCTACAATGCAGCCTGAGCCACCATCACACGGCAGCAGGGAGACAAACTCAAATAAGAAACTTAACTGTACCTGGCTTTGTGTCACATATTAACGGCTAGTTTGCCCCTCCCACCCGAGCATCCATTCACTTTCGTCACTTATAGGTCTCGTACCAAACCCAGAAAGATGGGAGCATTTTTCTCCTGGATGGGGGTGTAGAAAGAACAACACAAAGAGCTGATTGTATCGGTCTTTAAGTTAACTAGTCTGTTTTGCTCCAGAAAACACACTACTACTCCCGGGTCCTGGTTATGGTGATGTAATGTTGATCTACCATTATGCCAGTGCACTTACAAAAACCAAACGAATACAATAGACATATTCACACAGCACGTGAACCACGGGGAGGAGGGGGAGAGAAAAAAAATACGATATAAAAAAAACCCGAAACAAATCCTATATTTCTCAGCGTAATGGGCGCAATTATCTCGGTGATATGGTAATGCTGGACTGCTCTCTCCCCAGTCTGCTGCAGTAGGGGAACAAAGGGGTGGTTGTCAGACGTTCTCGAAAATCAGATGTTAATGATATTTCAGGACTTTGTTGAGTCTGGACAGAGAGTCTGAGCACCTAGAGGGGAAATGACTTCCATGCCTAACCTATTTCAGCCCGTCTGTCTGCACTGCTGTTATACGGGGGAGAGACAGGAGAGGGTGGACCAGGGCCTGCATGGGGACATGGTGGGGGGGGGGGGGGGGGGGGGGGGGGGGGGATGCAGCATTGCCCTTTCTGCAATCTGACTAAAGTGTGAAATAGGGATTCTAAGAGGACTTTTTTTCTTTCCAGACAGTGAAATCTTGCTTCACTGATTTTGTTGTATTTTTTAGACCAATTAGGAAAAAGCTTCAAACTAGTGAGCTACATACACCCGGCTTCCTTATAATAATAGTTATTTCTATTTCATTCTTTAAAGCGTTCCTTTTCACTTGGCACAATGTCATTAAGAGCTTGGAAAGTGCCAGATTGATTTCCACAGTACTTCCCTTGATGGGGGGAAAGCAAGACAGATCATGCATAACAGACAAATCCAGGGTGATTTTATGTGCCACAAAGTGCAGTCCTGTTTCAAAAAGAGATACACTTCCCTCTTCAACAAGCATAAAATGCAAGCTCAAATACATCACAGATTTTATGGTTTAATATTAAATGTTGTCCAGGGGTGCTGTTTTATGTTTTCTGTGGCTGATTTAAAGGACTGGGGATTTTGAAAGGTTTCTATATTTATCTGTTTGAATATTTACAGCAAATCCACAAATAAAAATAACAGTTACTAAGAATGGGACCTTAGAAGTTGCAGTGACAAACATGCAGTAAAAGGCAAGCAGGTAGGTCTAAATGTGTGTTGCTGTCAGCAAACGAAAGAAAAGCTTCACATCAGGAAAACCTGATCAGGCAACTTTCTCTCAGAAAAGGTAGTCGTGCACCAGGCTTACTGCAGTCTTCTAATTCATAAAACCAAGTACAGACACCTTCACAGAATTACAAAACCTACTCAAATTAACATTTCAAATCCCTGTGCCCGTGAGGTGACCAGCACAAGTCCAATGACGGTTAACCACACATATAATAACATGTAGAAAACATATTCCATACTTCATTTACCTAGTACAAAAGAAACATAATGAAATAATGAACACATTCCCAACAGTGGTGGCCTAGCATCTGGTGGGAATGCCCCAAAACAACTTTGACAGGTAGCAAGATATAACAAGTTATTAATAAACACATTGAATAGAAATACAACACTTTTAAAAGGTGTTCCTTGAAATTTGTTTGTTGCTTTGAACGTTAATGGAAATAAGAAAGCTACTGTGGATTGACAATTTCATAATTAATAAACAGTATGTTTCCAAATAGCTGGATCAATAGCGGCGAAAGACGTCACGTCTTTTGGATACAGATGACCTCTCACTGAACATTTTTAATATGCCAACATGATGAAAGAGCAGTAAAATAATCTTTTTTATGTGACGTTAAATGTCTTGCAGGGACACGCGCACATCAGAGGTAGAATAACTCACATATGCAACCAATCTGTAGTCTAAATACTGACCAGAAACGAATATATGTACTTTATTATTAATAATGATTAACTAATCCATGTAGCTAGTAAGCACTTGTTCTGTTGAAATAAAGTGAGCCGCTTTTATGTTTTCGGGGAGAATGTTTGTATGCTTAAGCTAATTCGTATTTTTTTACCAGCTGTCACAGCGTTTGATTAAAAAATGTGTGTCATCTGCCTAGCATAATGGTGATTCGCGATTACATATCCTTTACAAGTGATAGTATAACCACTACGTAAAAGAAAAAATTAAGTGATGTAAAGTCACAATTGTAGAGTTCAATAAGCTTTTCGTTTTAACATTTCAATGGCTGGTTTAACATTTCAGTGGATGGTCCATCATCAGCTGGGCATCCGTTCATATATGGCTCAGCTAAACTGATTCCAATATTTAAGAAGTTCACTGGTGTACGGAAATTTTACGAAAACATTGAGAAAAACGAGAGCGCAACTTTCTATCACTGCCTCACCATCTCCAATTAGATGTAACCGATGCACGGTAACTATAGGTTACGGTGCAAGGGTGTTGGTGTTTCCGCCTCCTTGATGCGCACGCATCGCCTTCTCGATGCAATGTTCGTTACATCCATCAGTCTATAGGTTCTCTGCTGGATAACTGTGGCAGAGATTTTAAGACAGAATACTGTGATTTTATGGAAACTTTAGAAATACAGATCATTTGAATATCTTTAATGAAAATTACAGTTGACGGATATTAGAAACATTTAATTCTTAGCTATCTTACGAGATGTTTTTATATCACTCCATTACAACCCATTGAAAGGTTTTGTAGGAGGGTCTTTGGGAGGAACTAGGTTCAATGAGTGTTTAATCAAAAACAGTGAATCACTTATACATACATGGAAGAAGGTAAAAAAAGACAAATCTAGAAGGGCATTAAAAGCTGAGTTTTCCCCCCTAATAACGTGTGTGGGTTTTAGTAGCATTCCCACAGGGAATCTGACACAGATAATTATATTTTCATTACGTTTTAAAAGTAATTCATATTGACATAGTAGAGGAGAGAGCGCGTTTGAGAGAGAGATGGGTTTAGCGTAGAAGTGCTGGTTAAAGGCCTAATTTGTATCAGTGGCCCCGGCGCACAGAATGGTGTTGTGGCGTGGTACACTTGTCTCTCCCATTTCCAACCACCTGGACTTGTTACAGTAACAATGGGTGGGGCCTGTTTGTCTAGTCTGGGATGTCACACTGGATCGCTATTTTAAATCCACAGGATGGAGGCAAGCAGGATAGAAGGACAGTGCTCAAACAAGTTGAGTCTGCAATGCTTCACAAAGACGACACTAATTGATTTCTTAACGGCCGCTGGCAGCGGTGGAATATGCTATATGCTTGTTTTTAAATCCTGATGAGAGACTGTGTATGACCACTAATAGGGCCCTGTGATTTTGCACAACCACATAACGAAGCGTGAGCTTATCCAGATCTTTTTTTCGATTGCACCAAAAATTGCGTGCAGTTTTCTGTGGATGGAGGTGGACACAGAACGGGGAAAAGAGTTTGAATTGTGATGCATTTTTAAATTCAGGCATGTTAATTTACTTGTAAAGCACAGGGCCTTAAGCATACCCTGGTTATATCAACGGTGACACTGTTCATCTGTACGGAGAGCGGAAGGCCTTACATTTTTCTATTAGTTTACTTTGATGTAGACAGAAAGATACAACCACAGGAAAACCTGTCCACAGCATTGGTACCTTGTAGGTATTTTCGTTGTCAACTTGTTCAGAAGGATACACTGTAAAAATTATTAATAAAAATACATCACATCCTGTGGTGAAAAAAATATTCCCATCCTTATTGGATTTAGTGTGAAGGAAGATCTTAAAAAATGCGTTCATAGGTATTTTACTGGAGTCAGTTACTGTTCTGTGCCAGTCCTCCAGTGGCTTTAAACATTATGAAGAACTAACAGCTGTAACATTATATTAATTAAATCAATGGTTACACAATGTGTTCTTGATCTTTCTGAGGTGCTTTAATAAAGTATGGTAATTGAAAAATTACTTGAATTGTCGAGTGCCAATGAAGTGTGTCCTTTCGTGAGTATGACACTTTGAACTAAAGTGTTTTTTTATCTGAAAAAGGACTGAAGGACGTTGCATCCCAATGAAGTATGATTTTATGTCTATTGCTATTGGAAGTAAACTTGTAGCATGTGTTAGATGCTAGCTGCATTCAGTTTGTTTCTCAAACATTGCAACCTACTGTACAGTTTTACAAACAATGTTCCACCACACTTTGCTTGCTGCTTTCCAGTGGTTTATATTTGGTTGATCTGATTTGCCAGTTAGGAACATACACACATGCACTTTAAACATATTTCCATTGTGGTTCCAGAGCATGGTGGAAAACATTACATACTTCTATTTTACCTGAGGCTTTTTCAATAATCATATCACTCAATCCAGGAGGTCTTCTGCTAGGCCTCACTATCTGCCTTTTATCATCTGCTAGTCTCCCGTTTACCCCTCTCTATGTTTTCAGTTTGTAAATGGCTCTTTCATGTGATGAACTGTCAAAGCCTCAATGGCAACCAAAATGCTTTATGCTATATGTTACTTCTGTAATTCATTGCTTCACTGTCTGCCTTCAGAAGAAGTGCAAAAGATTGATCCTCTGCTATTTTCTAGGGGCTGAACAATCTTTTTGAAAGAACTGAATAGCGGTTTGAGGTCATATTGCCCTATGTGATAATTATTTTCTGTTACCACCAAATACAGTATGCTGCGTTGGTAATATGAGACATTCCTCTATGTCTTGAGCACAAATAAATAGTATCCTTGTTTTCTTCGGACCACACCCTGACTTCCAAACATGCAGCGGATTGTTTTAGGTACATAAAGACTAATCACATCAGTGAAAATATTTTCAGTATGCAACTTGTGTTGGGATCATTTAATACTGTATGTGTTTTCAGCAATATAGGGTGTTGTCAAGGGATTCCATGTGATCCTTTGTAACTTAATTGGTCTAGCATGGTGTTTGTAATGGCAAGGTTGTGGGTTTGATTCTCTGGACATCTCATGGGTTAAACATGTGCAAACAAAACTGTAAGTTCTCTTTGGATAAAAGACAATGGGGAAGAGCCATGATCACTGAAACATGACAATTGCAATGCGTCCACTTTCCACTTGAGTGTTTGTGCATGTGTGCCTGTGCGAACACTATTAAAAACTACTCTAAAGCAGCACTGACTGGTCAGAGAAAGATGGATTCAATAATCCCATGTTTTTGGTGTTTTCTGACTTCCCAGCTGGTATTTCTTAAAGCCATCGTTACTCTACTACTTTTACGATATTTGGGTACAAAAATATCACGTGTAACACCTTAAGACTGTTAAAGTCTGCAACCATTCACAAGAATACTTTTAACTGTTTTTCTTTCACCAGTAGGTGAATGCTATGTGAAATAGATTATAGGCAAAGCCATTGCAAAAGTCAAAAACTGTTAAGAAAGATTTCTATAAGTAAAAAAAGCCCTGAAGCTGTCATTTCCAATGTGAGGCAAGTGAAGCTAATTGGGCAGAACCGAGCACAACTATGCTTACTCTGTCAAGGGCACGTGTTTCTAAACAACTGACTTTTTAATAAAACATGAGCCCTTGGGTTCAAATCCTGTGTTCAAATCCTGCTTACAGCCCAGGGGTCCCTCTGAGTCCTGCACATTTTCGATTTGGAGGTTTGGTAATCGGATAGGTGTGCCTTGGCTCATCACACTGTAACAACTCCTTGTGGCGGGGAGTTGGTTCCTTCAGCAGTGTAAGGATTCCGGTCTAGACCTCATTGATGAGGGAATTGTTTAGCATCGGATGTCCTTCCAAAGACACACGCCTTGACATTAACAGTCCAGAATACACTGAGAGTTGCCTAAGAAAGCTGGGCCTAATCACAAATTGGATATCACACATTGGGGCAAAAAAAAGGGATTGAAGTAAACTGTACAAATATATTTTTACATCGGTTCCCCTGGCCAACCACTTTGCTTCATCTTCCCGTGTTGGGGAAACAACAACCTGATGCTTCAGATTTATACATGAGATGAGCTATCTGGTTCTATCTCTCTGGCTGTCTTTCATCATCTATCTGTCTGTTAAGTCATATCAATTCCAACAGTTCCTTCTTTTAACTGGATTTTGTTTACCCAGGACCCAAAGACTTCTGATAAGTATTTGTTAGTTGAGCTCTGATTACCTTCTCTTTGTGTGTATACGTATGTGTGTGTGTGCGTGTGTGTGTGTGTGTGTATACATTGTAGTGGTGGGAAGTTCTTTCAGTTCTAGATTTATTCAGTGTTTACAATGAAGCAGATGGTTCAGTGTCTTCCACTGATGCTGCCTGCTGTTAACAGGGGGGCCAAGGGCTGAACTCTGTCAAATAGATTCCTCTTCAGCAGAACAATTGGCAGTTAAATTAAAGTTGCGATCCTTAATTTAACAATAACAAAGAAGTCTCCCCACCTGTGTTTTGGTAAAACGCTGAGGGATGCATCTGGAGAAATGGAACTTGCAAATTAATGTAGTTATATATTCACATTGTTTACAGTAGTTAAAATCAACTCATGGTGCATATCTTTCCCTTGAATAACGAATAAGGATCTATTATTAAATCTACATTGAACCTAAGAACCCCATCATCATACATGCACGGTATACTATATGAGTTCAGCTCTGGTAGCTTCACCCGTATCCATTCAACATGATATTATCTGATGAGTACTGGATTGTCTGATCTACTCCGCGTAGTGGACATCCTCAACTGAACAGCTGGCAGCGGACTGCACAGATTCCTGGAAAGGTGGTGAGCAGTAAGAATGAAGAGATGAACAAGAGATGAAGAATAGTGAAAACATTCTCACAAATGACATTGGCAGGGATTTAGGGCACAGGGCGGACATGTTTCAAGCATCTGGCTCCGGAATATGATTTTCTATTTTTTTTTCTCTTCTCAGATGATTAGAAAACTCGAATCAGCCCTCATCCCGTCCCGCTCGATTTATGCCAGAAATGTGGTTCTCGCTTTTATGTCTTTACACGCAAAACTGTGCTCTCGGGCCGGGCCGGGTCTCTGACGTGGCGTATCTGTCTGTGCTTCCTGTGCGTTACATGTGTGTCCTATTTACGAGTTCCTACAGTAACATGGCATCTGTGTCTGAGCTTGTAATTGTGTGATTAATATTGGGAGGAACATCACACACACAGGCTGTGGGATCTGGGCTATACTATCAGCTTGGGTCCGCCGCTGCCTTCACTTTGATGTTTAACTCGGCAAATTCAATCCAAATGATGTCTTTTTGTTTTTAATTGGTCTTATCTTCTCATATGTGGTTATTGTTTAAAATACAACAGAGCTTCATCGGAGGATGCCTTTTTCCCTTCACACGAGAGAGAGAGACTCGGTCGGATATCTCCACACACTTTTCCCGAGGTTACACGCGATGAGATGGCGTGAGGCATGCCGTTTGTGTCCGACACACGTTTAATTTAATTCCATCAAAGGATTTAGGCAAGACAGTGTAGCCGCTGTCTGGGTATCAATTTATAGTCTTCGTGTAATGTAAAACTGTAATGCCAATGCTGGAGTCAGTATGGATAAATTATGTCTGATTATGGCAGGCGTCCAAGCAAAGAGCAGCAATCATAAAATCCTCTGAGAGGTACTATGCGATATGAAATATACAAAAAGTGACTCAACCTCAGATGGATTGAACAATAACAAAAGGACATGGATAATTAAAAAAAACACAGCCACACTAAATATCAGTTTAATGACACGCAGGCAAACAAGCCACAAACTCCAGTGTTGTGGTTTATAGTAAATCTCTCGATGTAAATCTCTATCTTTAATTGGTTTAGGACAATTAAAATGTACATCAGAATCTGAAGGGGCCATTAGAGAGACTGAGCACTGTGCAATCTCAATGTAATTACTGCTCTTACACAAATTACTATTTACGAGGGGATCGAACACCCTGACAAGCTACGAAACTTGATGATGGAATCGTTTGTCGTCAGAATATGTATTTGAAAAGTAGTAAGGGGGCCGAAACTTCAATGCTGTTTGTGCCCATTCACTCCCCAAAAGAAAATGTCACGCAGTATTAAATAGTTGTGGATTTTATCCCCTAATGTGCCTGGATTAAAAGTTCAGTACTGAGGCTAGGCAATCCGAGGGCGCTTCTATCTGTCAGTGAAGGCATAATATGACAGCAGGCAGTACAAAGTACCCTGAGCAGATACACACACTAGAGAAGTGTAGATGAGAATCAGTCTCAGGTGTGTGACGTCATTCAAACGTGAATCCACAACAAGTCGCCTTCCTCAGTTTAACTGTGGCTTCTCAAAGTTCTTATCTTTATTAGGCGGAATATAAACACACAAACACGCCGGCGCATGCCCGCACACACGCACAAGCACACACTCATAATTACACATCCTGAAACAAACACAGCATCGCACTTTCCGCAGTTTCTGTCACCATCTGACATTCTCCCACTATGGGGTGCTCTTACCGCAGCAGTAATTATTTAGTGATTAAAGTTATTTAAGTGATTCATTTGTTTGGCATTACAGCACACGGAGGAATTTTCACTCCACACGTCTTTATTGCACACTGTTGCGTTTTTACATGGTATGACATTAACCTGCACTGGGATATGCAACGTGTCTTGGGCTATTACAGAGTTCTCGATTGTTAAGATGCACTTAATGAAATTAGGTTCCAGTTGATCTCTATTATAACCCAGTGAGTACAGAAGAAAAAAAATGTTGCAAAACACTCAGTCATTTCTCCTTGCTTTCAGTCAGAAAGTCAATGCTGCGCGCATTTTTCTCCAACAGTACACAGTACACAGTACACACACCTCTCTACAAAAGACAAACCGTACAAGACTCAGCTGAGTGAATCAAAGAACATTTATATTTCACTGACAAAAAATATTTTCACTATTGCTATCTCCAAAATCTGGTCATATGAACAATATAGCCAAAATAATTTAGCCATATCCCAGGAAGACCATGTACCCAGGGGCATAGATTTGGGGGGGGCATGACATTATAGACAGGTCCACCCTTCAGGAAAGTGTGAAAAACCCGGGATCCATTGACCCTGACACCCCCAATATTCAGTAAAAACCTACGCCGTTACATGTTCCCCAACCCATTAGCACCATTAACATGTTTTCACACACATCTCTGTTCCATTCACACATTCCTGAAAAAACTCAACACACAACTCTCTGTGTTAAGAACAGCTGACACCCTGTTGACATTAAGTATCAAGCACTGCCCTTCAGTAACAAAAACCCAAATAATCGCAATTCGAACACTCCCAACAAACAGTTTTCAGAGTGTGAACATTAACATGCTGAATTAATCAACAGGCAGTCAGGATGTTGGCACAAACAAAAAATGCCACAGGTAAGCCCACCTTTGTTTTGGAGCAACTGACGGGAGGGAACATCAGAGAGGGAACATCAGAGAGGCAGGCAGAAGACGAGGAAGAATAAGAAGACGGGGACAAGGGAGACATTGCAGGTGACACTACTTGACTGTGTTCTTGTACATGGTGAGTACAGCCAGATCTGAGCTGATTCACTGTTGGATCAATTGTTTGGACATTCAAGTAAGTAAAGTAAACCTGTCTAGTTACTATGCTGACCACCTTGAATCTGTCTCCAATGTCTCAGCACTGGAAAATTACATGAATTAATATCCTATAAAATACACGTTGTTCTCTGTAGAATTGAGAGACACCAGTTGAGCGTGGTAGATGCATTCAGGAAATTCAAAGCTGTGGTGGAAAACTGTAGAACTTTTGGTCCCAGCTAATCAATTCCACTCTCTTAAATGTTAACATGTACAATACTTCTTTGCGAAATTGATTATTAGGCAATTAGTCCTTATTCATTTCTAAAAAGGGAGACCTATGAGTGGACCGAGCTAGGGAAAGAACAGAAGGCTCTAACGTGTGGTGGTGAAGCAGCTCAAAGGGGAATATAAAGATCCATAGTTTTAAAGGAAATCCATAACATATTTATTGACCCTTTTGTCAATCATAGCCTCTTCCTGAGAGAAGCTGTGCAGACTGGGTCCAGTCCAATGTCAGTCAACTGGAGCATCAATAGTACAAATATTAAAGAATGAAAATAGGCTGTTAACTGTTTTGAAAAAGGGTTGGAGAGATGTTTGTCAGGCGATCGAGGAAAATGGCATTGCTCTGCTGAGCGGGGTGGCACCGCTACAACAAGCCCCAGGTCCTTTCATGGACGGCGTCGCTAACTCAGTGACAGTGCTCATGAAAGTGTCTCTTTCCAAACCCAAGTGAGAGAGTCGATCCGTGGCACCATTGGCACTCTAGTCACAGGGCACAATAGATGAGGGCCCTATTGGCCCCCGTAGGCCGTGGTTTAAAGTGGTGCAATACGTAGAGATTAGTGTGCCATGTGAGACGCAGGACAGGCCTGCCTGCTGGTGCTACTCAGCATTCCCCATGCTAACATAATGTTCCTCTGGAATTCCTCCTCTTTGTTCAACCCAGTTGTTTTTTTCTCTGAAAGAGGGGTGAGGAGGGCGTCTTGATTCTTGGGCTTGTTTGCCAGCCCTATCGCGTTTCTAAGAAACCTCAGGGAAGATCTAAACCATGTTTTATTCCTCCTTTCCCATCCATCAATAACAATGACAAAAGTTACTTTGTTTTTCACTTTGCTGCGTGTACATCTGTTTTGGCCTATTTACACTGTGAATTGAAATTAACACAAGCCAGTCATTTTATTACAGGCCTAATGAAATAACTCCAACTTCATTTAAATGAGTTATACATTTGCTTTAATTTAGAAAAAAATACAGAATGCATCCAACAGAATATGTTGGTCAACCCTTTAAAGCATGTTATACTTAAGTGTGTGTAAACAATTGATACACTGTTTGCACATAATTTGATGAGCTAGATGTACCTGTCCACCTGGTGTAGCTAGAACCTATATTCTGCAACAACTTTCCTAACATGGATATATTCACCTGGTGGTCATCAGAACATTAAAATATCTTGATAAACAACATGGCCTTAAAAGTTTCTATACTCTATAATCTCCACCTGGCAGAGCCATACGAGGCATCTTCCCACGGCTGGAGCCTGTCTCCTCTATAGGTTTCCTTTTTGGAATGTATGTCATTTACAGTACTCAATTTGTTTCTTTTTAGTTCTTGTAACAACATGCATGATGACATCCTTTTTAATGGATTTCAACATTATGATTATTTGATGGAGTTCTGTAAACATAATAAATATTTTGCTTGGAAATAATTATTGTTAAAGGTTGTTGTGCCTTGAGGTGTATTAGTTTATGATGATATCAGAATTTCGAGGCCACCAGTTCACACCAACTTGACTTCTAACGGCCCAGGCCAATGCAGTACTTTGCAAAGCATGCAGTTCTTTCTCAAGTTACCACAAATGGATTGAGCCTGGTTCTTCACAATGGCTGCCAAAACCATTAAATTGCAATATTTAAAATGTTAAACATTATAGAAAAAATACATTCAACAATATAAAATATTAAAGAACAAATACATTAAAAAAATAATAATATTAAAGAACAAATACATTCAACAATGTTAAACATTAAAGAAAAAATACATTCAACAATGTTAAACATTAAAGAACAAATACATTCAACAATGTTATAGATATGTTGTATTTTCTCAAGGTTTAGGGTACATGTTATATTCTCAGGGTTTAGGGTACATGGTATATTCTCAGGGTTTAGGGTACATGGTATATTCTCAGGGTTTAGTGTACATGGTATATTCTCAGGGTTTTGAGAATAATATTACTTTAATTTCGCCCAGTGAATACGATATTATCATATGTGTATCTTAAACATTATATCAATATTTACATTTTTAAATACCCTAAGTTCCCATGCATATTTGACACTCACACACACACACACACACACACACACACACACACAGGTACACACTCCTACATCTCCTGGCAGCTGGGAGAGCTCTAAATGATTAACCTGCAGAACAGCTTGCTAATTTACAAATCATGTCTGGCTGAAAGAGAACATCAGGACTTATTCTGTCTATTTGGAGGCTTTATACGCTAAAACAATATGTAGTGTGTCTGCAGTCGGTCAGGTGAAAATCATGTGACGTGTCCAGGCTTTAGGTGTGCATTTTTCTGGCTATGAACGAGATCTTGTCAATCACCTTTATAAACGTATGGGCAGGTGCGTAGCAGACAAGGACATGCGGAAACAGGTACTCATGTACTCTTGCACACTGTTACTGAATGCAAGTGTTGTAGATTTGATAAAATGCAGTAACGTTTCAGTCTGAGACATTTGTCAGGCATCAAGTTGTCTGCACATTTGAAACTTCGCAGCCTTTCATTAAAACTATAGCACTTGCGTTCAGTGACAGTGTGGAAGAGTCTTTTTTGTACACAAAATGTTTTTTTACTGTTATTCCTACTGGCACTGAAATCTTTGCTTGTTATTCATCCCTACAGAAATCAATATGAGGGTCTCATTTACAGATTGATCGGCATTATCTGTCACACAATCCATCTGATTCTATTGATGCTACATGTTGCTAAAAGTTATATTAAGCTCCAGAAACATTGTGATAAAAGTTGAGCGTAAATTGGACATCCACAAAACCTGCTTTGAAGTAAAAATATGGTGTAAATAAAAAAATTAAAGAAGACACCCTCTATTCAAATATTATTTCCTGGGTCAGCCAAAGCAAGCCTTCATATCCATCCCAAAATGGTATCTGTGCGTGTGTCCGGGCATGTATTTTCATTAACACTTCAACTATTACGGAGTGACTACATGCTTCTAGTCATTTTCCATGTGAGCTTTTCCTTTGTGGATTATGTGGGCTCTTAACGTAGTTCACGCCAGACAGAGGCAGTTGCAGAGAAGTAAGGAAATCGTCCAACTCATCATTGTGTGTCGATTGTCTGATTGAGTTTGTGTACCAATGGAAAGAGACATCTTACTAACTGCTTGAACACTGTAATTGGGAAAGGTTTTCTCCTGTCGTCTGTGTTCCTGACAACACGGGGGGTTGGGGATAGCGATAATATAAACCTAATTATGACCCATGCGTGTGACGAACCTCTGAAACTGCTGTCAGTCTCCATGCATCTATATTCACATGTCAATTCTACCATTGGATCTGGATGAGCTCATTCCGCGGGCCCAAAGAAAGGGTTTGTAAACTATGGTAGTAATCACACAGCTGTGGCAACGTCTTCGAAGGCAGGGTGGAGGACAGGTCCTTTCGCGTTTGGTATTGAATAGACGTGAAATAGAAACGCATTGGTTTCTTTACGCATGCTAACAGTCCCAGCGACACGGTCTAGTCCTGTCTCAGACCATATGAGAGCAATTACAGTCAAGTGCCTTGATCAAGGTCAAATTGACAGATTCTCAAACTTGTCAATTTAGGTATCCGAACTTTTGGCAATATTTAGTTACTTGACCAGAACTCAGCCTACCCACGGCAGTTTCAGGGAGATGAAATCCCACATGCTCCATCATTTTGATCCCTGAGACAGCCTAGAACCAGAAATAAGCTCAGATATTTTTCCTAGTGTCACACATTTTTCTTATAGACCCTTATTTATTTCCACAATCATGTTCATTCTACGCAAAAATATATAAAAAATAACCTACTCGGCTAAGGATATGGGAACAATCCCACCTGGCCTTTGTTGGGTCTGACCTATGACCAGACTGTTTCTGCTTGCTACTTGTAAATCATGCACAGCCATTCCTCTATATGGTGATAGGAGCTGTGGTACACATGAGTGACAGAAGGCCCCTGACCAAGTTCTGACAGTGGCGTGAAGGAGAAGCTGCAATGCTAATTCATGTTTTTTTTATGCAATATATCTGTGTCTGTCTCTCTCTCACTGACAATTTCTCAAATGTAAAAATAGTTAAATTGTAATGACTGGTCCAAGTAACCTATACATTTCCCCAGAATAAAAAAACGGAAGTTAGAAAAACAGTCTGGATAACATTGAGAAGCTATTAAAATAGTATTATCCTGCATTCTGGCTTACTAAGTGGATGCAATTATTGAATCTTTAATTACAAAATAGTTAAAAATATAAAAACAGTTGTTTGGAAGGTCTGCATTGTTTATTTAAAAAAATAATCGCTACTCTTGTAGCCCTTTTAAACCTTTATCTCACTACACAGCCAACTTCAAATAATCCCATTTTCTAGAGGTATATCCTGTATGTCCTGAGACTGAGACAAGAGCAATATCCTATAAATCATGGATCATATTTTATGTCTACATATCCGCAAAGGTTGTCACACTGTAAACACACATCAAACCCAATGGATATACCTATTACAACTGGAGCAGCCTGTTCATGCCGGTCTGAATGTTTCCCTTTCAGCCCAGCAATAACACACCTGATTCAATTAATCCCATCTAATGAGTTTCTCATCAAGTGTGATATCACTGTGCTGGAACAGAAGTGTGCTCACACAGTAGATGAGAGAACAGTGGAGCAAGGTTGGACACTGTATGGACATTTTAAGTTCTCCTGAATCATGGCTTTTGTAATCTAAATACCCCTGTGCCTGTCATATTATATCTGGTTGTCATCCACCTTGCCCTGGCAGAACACATGGCACATTGGCCTTTGTGAAGAATTGAATATCCAGCTGTACCACTGTTCTGACCATGTATAGATAACTTTATAGTAGGTTATCTGTCAAAACTAAATAACAATAAGCTGTGCAACTTTCACCTTTTCCTATGTGTGTGCATGTCTTCATAAAACCAAAAAAGGGAAAAGATAAAGTTGCATTGCCGCTTATTTTTTGTGATACAACAATATCCAATAGTATGTTGTCAACAGTATTAGATACTGTATATAGTCACAAGGAGTTGCCAGAACGTGATGAGATGAGGCAACCCTGTCCTAAACATTGCTGTGGGAAGATCTTTTGAGCAGAGGGGTGCTGACAATGGTTGATCGCGTTGTGGAATTGAACTGCTTTGGTTTGGGGGGAGGAGCAGCCCCAGCAACTCACCCGACATCCACCTATCCACGCTGAGGCAGCACTGAGACAATTTGTGCTGCTCTCTGTGTGACTAGTATGCCGGTACTCCAGGTATGCCGTAACCCGGATTTGAACTCCTGGCCAGAATGATGCAGCTGTTCTGCAAAGCAGTGACTACTGCTGCCCTCCAGGCATGCGTCATGCTAGTTAGCTGAAAGAAAATTCAGAGTGAACCTTTGGTTCTCCTTTTATAATAGTTTTGTGTTTAAGGGCAGGCTTCACATCTAGTAAGTACATTTTTCCCATTTACTCTTATCAGGCTGAACCTTTACCAATTGAAACTATTAATAAATATAGTATATTTTTTTTAAAATATATTACAACTTTTTAAAATTATTTTTATTATAACTTTTCAAATATGCAGATGAGGCTAAATGTCCTTGCATATTACAAGAATATGTATTTCAACATGAAATTATTAAAAAACTATAATAATACATATGATGGGTGTAAAAAATGTAAATAATTGTGTTTGAATGTCTACATGGAACATGTTAGCAATAACAACATTTATGCTAGGACTAGTAGACAGAGTTGGGATACACACACACACACACACACACACACACACACTTTAGTTCCAGATTACCACCCTCTACTTTCTTCAGTGCGTCTCCTTTATCTCTGCTTGCCACACTCTTCTGTTCTCCATGTACCAGATATCTTCCAGCGGTGCTTTGCCATGAAGTTCAACATACTGTACAATATGAATATTTTCAGTTGAACAGAGTTGAATATAAATATTTTTACCAGGACTCTCAAATCTCCCAACTATAAGATATCTAATATTAATTTACAATTAATTGTTATGTTTTTGAGCCAGTTTTTAACTGGAGGCCAGAACTTGCTACCTGAGGACAATCCCGGAAACAATTGTCCAGTTACAATACATCTCTGGAAAAAATTAAGAGAATTTGCAGTGGTCTCTTATTTTTAATACTTCTGTTACTCACTCAAAATGGTGCAGTGGTCTCTTAATTTTTTCCAGAGCTGTATATCCTTGCAACAAAACCTGCAGAGCCTACGTGGTTTATTTTGTCATCTTATTCTAGTGCTTTCTTCTCTATGTTGCCTTCCTGTAGGGGCTAGGATTAGTTTAAAAGTTTCATGATTTATAACTTCTTCCGAGTCTTTTCAGTAAGTCCTATGATTGAGTGTAGTCTGGCCCAGAATAGGAAAAGCAAGTCATTGGACTGATCACGCATCCTTGTGGTCTCTTGCTGGCACACTCCCCTTTCTCCAATGAGATGCCATCATTTCAAAGCTATTATGGGGGCTGAATCAGTAGCTTTCTGGTGTTCCCCCATGGGGTCCACAAGAGGGAGCAACAAGATAACTCTGAGGGCTATACTCGGCCTTGTCTCTGGGTTGTTAGTTGGTGGTCTTGAAGTTCTTTTGGTGGTCTGTGATTGTGCTTGAAAATGTGGATGGAAATATTTCCTACCTTGATGGCCTTGTCTGGGACTAGCTTTGGATGGGAAAACGTTTTCCCCAAACCCCCCAACGAACTATCTCAGTCCCCTGTATCTTTGTGTGTAATTTATCCTGTCTTAAGTGGTTTCCTGTTCAAATGTATGGTTCACAGTCATCTCTTTCCACCTGTATATTTTGGTTTTGGTCATGAGAATTTTTTTATATCCTAATGAATGATATGCCCTTAATAGTTATTGTTCTCTTTAATCTCCAACTGACGGAGACAGACGAGGATAGGCCTCCCACTGGAGCCAGACTCCATACCAGTATTTTCATATATCCTAAGCTTTCTAGTGTTTGGCTAGCCGTTTTGCTTCAACTTCTTTATGGGGCAGTATTAAACAAAAGGTTGCTGGTTGTATTTCCAAGCTGAAAAGCCCTGTTCTTCTGTTCCCAGGCAATATAGTTGAAGAAATTGCTCCTGGTTAATTACTTCAAATTAAAATCAGCACTTTGCATTCCTACCTGATAAATGAAAAAGGTAAAAAATAAAAAAATATATATTATTGTTTTTGTTCCATTCTTTCACTATATATATATATATATATATATATATATATATATATATATATATATATATATATATATAATTGTTTTTGCTTGCTTTTATGTGTTTTGAGTTGAGAATCTGTAGAAACACTGTATGTCAACTAAATTAAGCAGCTGTCAACATCCTGGTCCTCAAATTAAACTGGTAAACGTTCCATTCTTTGACAATAGGCTCCCGTATTCACAACATGATCCAGGTAGACCACAACTGTTCATTTTGAACCAGTCTTAGTTTCACTTATTCTTGTCGGGGCAAACGCAGGAAAAGTGGTAGTACCGTCGCCTCTCCCGGGGCCACGTGTGGATTGATATGCACCAGCTGAATTTACTAGGTCTTTTAGTAGACGTGTTCTCATGCACTCACAGAGGGAGGTGGGGCCTGGAAGCAGCAGGGCTACGGAGAAGTATATAAGTCCAATAAATGTCCTGAAGAGTTGATGGACCTCCTCTCTATTTTACATCCCCTTTCCCTCCCTCCCTCCCAGACTCTGCTCTCCTTTGTCCCATGTCCCGTCTCCCCACACCACTTTCTTCTAAACCCTGCTTCATATTTCCTCCTATATTTTCCTTATTTTTTCTCAGCTGATTAAAGAGCCTTCAGTCCCCACTTATATTCCTCTTCCTGGTGGCATTCTCCTGGAGGCACAGTTAATTTGAGGAGTAAAAACCCTAGCACCCCGAACCTTTTACAGGGCTCTGCAGTGCGACAATTTTATACGCATAAGTAACTAAAAATCGATGTGTGCGATCTTATGAAATGCCGTTTTGGCACATGTTTGAGCACTGCTGTTTCATTTAACTGAATCAAATCACATAGAGTTGAAAGTAAGCACTTGTCTGTTTTGTTCATCGACACGAAGTACGAGCAGTTTTCACACGTTCTGACACAAAATTGCATATTCGATTCACACAAGTACAGGGCACATGAGGTTTCCTGGTTCTATCTAATCAGCACATCATGGCAATGAGCCCACCCCTGTTAAGCCACTATTTGCTTATGAGCAAAAAATATCACAATATCTGGCAATTGACTTGTCAGCTTGTTGCAAATGCAATGCAACAAGCATGATCCTCAACTGACAGGAGCTACTGAGTTTCTCTGTGCGCAATCTGTAAACATTACCTCAGCCCCGCAATTCTACAGTACCTGCTACACCACAAACAGATAAAACATTATTGAGCTATTTGTTATAAATGACAAACACATTTATAAAAGACAACACATTTCTGTTTTGCTAGAACTCACAGTCAAAGGGACATATTTTCTAGAAATTGACAATTACAATGATTTATACATATACTGGATTTTTAGTAAAGATAATATTCTACTGGATTTTATTTGGATGTGATTGAATCATTGAAATGCAGCCCCAGTTGCTATAAATCTAACAGATTTATAGACTCCCTTAAAGAGTAGTTTATTTATCCTTATTTGACCAGGTAAATTGACAGAAAGCCAAGTGCCGTTCTTTCTCTTCTACACTAATGAATTAGGTGAAAGTTGCAAAGAGATAAGAATGTGCCTAATTGAAAGTCAAAAAAGGAGAGTAGCTTGTGACATTTTTAAAGGTTGCTCTCATTCCACAAAAGGTTGGATACCTCGGGAATGATATTTATATACAGTATGTTATCAGCTCGTTGTTATTTTCCATAACTGTTGTGGTTTTCAGCACCAGAGACAGTAAAAAATACCCTCAAATATTAATTGTGTTCCAAAATGTGTTTGTGTGCACCTGGATTTGTCAACTTAGGAGCAAATATTGCCACATCATCCTGCCTCAGGGAGGTTCTTTCAATTTGAGCCTTCTAGCTAGCTAACCACAATGCATTTCTCAAAATAATAATGGGGATTGAAGCATAACAATCCTGGGTGTCTCTCCATTGCTAGCACTTCCCATTATGTATGTATGGTACTAATGACGTACACTCTGTCACCCCTGTCCTTTGGGGTGCTACAAGCCAGTGATGATGTATTCTTGGTCATGACAGGAAGAGTCCACTTCTTGCATACTTCTAACTCCTCAGGGTCACTATGTTTGTAGAGGAAACGTTATCACCATCTGCTGTGGGTCTACCTCTTTTCTGTCCTTGTCAAAAGGTAGATTTGGCCAGCTGCTTTAGGGCCAAATAAAGGCATTTATTATTTTGCTGTTACTATGGTAACGATCAGTATTTTACTCACTGTGCACCTGTAGCTGAGTTTCCTTCATCTCTTTCATCCCAACAGACTGAATTCATCCATCCTTCCTCTTCTCTTTCGTGAGATCTGAAACGCGCAGACAGCGGTCCCCAGGGCCACACCGTGCGGTACAAACACAGGATTGCTTTAATTTCTGGAAGAAAAAAAGAAGTAAACATGGTTTATATTTCTTTTTGTACAATTGCCGAGCTCATCAATCATTCCCTCAATGAACTCAGAGGCATATGAAGTCAATTTAGTATCAGAGCTACAAAGGCAGTCAGCTAGGCTATCGTCTTCTAACAGGCAGCGAGCCTAAGCTGCCTGATACACTATACAGCGTGAAATAATGACCAATTTATTCAATTTGATTGATTTGTAAAGATTTTCCATGTAGGGAGGTTTTCCAGAAGTAAATCAAGTCCGTGTTGAAAAAAATCAGAAACCTAGTTAAGCTAGGGTCTGGTGGATTACTGATGTTGAAGTGAAGGAAAACAGATGACATGGCATCTAGATTATATTTGTCAGCAGGACATTAAATAGATTAAATCTCCCAATGAACACAGAGGCAAGAACATAGAAGCATATTTCTTATTTGGGATAAGAAATGTTGAGGGCTCTGGAAAGAAACAAGAAAGGAGGACACATGTCTCAGTCTCTGAATCTCCTGAACCCACTAGGTGTAGCTGTGATGAGGCAAGGTCATAATTACAAATTTGAGGTTTCAAACTCAAAAAGGGGATGTAACTGCCAAACCCTACTGCAAATAAATGCTTGTTTTAGGTCTATACTACACATTTCAGACAGAAATAATTGTTTTTCACAGTATCTACAATATAATCTACAGTCCCCTGCAAAGGTATTGGAAGGCAAATACCTTTGGTTTCGTTGGTCACTGAAGACATTTGGGTTTATGATCAAAAGATGAGAATGAGACGAGAGTTCAGAATTTCAGCTATAATTTCCTGGTATTCACATCTAGAGGTGTTAAACAACTTAGGACATATCACCGTTTGTATTAGACCACAGCACTTTTAGGTGAGCAAAAGTAATGAAACAAATTATCTCAAAGTAAATAACATTTAATATTTTGTGTGCATAACCCTTGCTTGCAATAACCGCTGACTCCCATCACGTTCCGTTATACATGTGAATCCATATTGTACACATTCGTCCGACGACTTTCTTTTTTTGCTCGACATAGTTAGTATGAAGGGATTCAAATATTAAGAAAGAAATCACATGACGTACCATCACGACAGTCACAAGTCGATTACTGAGCGCACCAAATTTCCTGCAGCACAGATAAGCCAAGCGATGTAGTGTGATCACCTGAAGCCAATGATGGCCAAGCGGGGCGTGTCATCACGAATCATATGAGTCGGATGTGTGTCTTGACCTCCGCCGAACCCCTGGAGTTCGATCAAACCCAGGTTAAGAACCACTGCTCTAGAGTCTTCTTCGAACAGTGGATTGTGATACCTTCACCCCTGCAATGTGGAGATCGTTGGTGATGTCACTTATTGATGTTTTAGGGGTTTTCTTCACAGCTCTCACGATATTTCTGTCATCAACTACTGTTGTTTACCTTGGCCGATCTGTTGGACATCTGTTGCTCAGTACACCAGTAGTTTCTTTCTTTTTCAGGACATTCCAAATTGTTGTGCTTGCTATGCCCAATATTTGTCCAATGACTCTGGTCGATTTTCCTTCTTTTATCAGCTTGACAATGGCTTGCTTTTCTCTCATAGACAGCTCTCTGGTCTTCATGTTGGTTTATCCTATTTAACAAGAAATGCAGTGTTTATAGGTTTAAACCAAGGATGGAAACTTAGACTAGTCATGCAGAGCTATTTAATGTTTGAACAATCAACCTAAAAGGCAACACCTGCGCAACAAGAAACATCTGTCAGTCACATGTTCCAATAGTTTTGCTCACTTGAAAAATGGGTGGGTTCAAACAAATGGTGGTACTGAATTTTGTGGGACCCCTTTATGCTCTTCAAGAATTTCAGATTTTCTTTAGCCATTACCACTTTGATCTAGTGAAATCAATTTACACATTTAAGGGGAATGATCAACTGTCAAAGGCCTGTGACAGATCTACAAACAAGGCAGTACAATTCAGCCTGGCAATATAATTTAATAGTTTGGTTGAAGCTATGCATCAGACTGTAACCCAGACAGCTGCATGTTAACAATATCATTTTCAGTCCAAAAAAGTATAGCTGTATATTTACCACTGATTGTGCTGGGAAGTTGTTGAGACGAGACAAGGTCAGAATTGAGAATACACTAATCACAGAATTGGGAAGAGAAAAGAAATGAAGGGAATAAAACTATTTTGGTTCTGTCGAACAGATTTTAGAGAGGTGACAGTGAACTGCAAATGGTAACATGACAGTAAATCACAAAACAATCAAGGATACTCTTTCTGTTAGACACAGATATATTACACATAAAGACCTGCATCTATGGCTGGAGTTTAGAGAGAAAAGCCAGCCATATTCTGATGCGGCCAGGTATGTTCTTTCCTCGACCCCAGTATCCGTATTGATTATCCTGCCGAAATGCTCATGAAAATCCTTTCACCTCGACCACGCCCCACTACCCTTAGCCAATCAGCCATCGGCCATGCTTCTGACGCGACATGGAACGCCGGTAGCCCATTGGAAGTTCGGACACTCCGACAGGTGGGGTGACAGAGGTGGGGGGTTATGTTTCAGATGACTTTTTTCCCAATTGATCAGGGCGGCCTCAGCTCGTGAAGAAGAAGGAAGTGCAGGTTGAATCAGAGATGTTTGTACTGAGGTTCCAGTTTGAAAGTTCAGACCTATGTGGCTGGCAGCACGACAGTGTGATGAACCATGCCGGTTTCCGTGGAGATGAACCAACACACTGAGCGGGCAGAACGCCGCGGGGTCCGGAGATCAAAGTCTGGGCTGTGCTCTGCAACTGGGCCCTTTGTCCCGACGCCATGTTAAATGCACCATCGCAGCGAGAGAGGGAGGTCTGGATGAGAGCGGGATATGAAAGCGTTTAAAAGAACTTGACGAGTCTAGCCTAATTTACCATCTCCCATTCCCCTTTATGTCCTCTCATTCTTATTCCCCAATCGTCCTATCACTTTCTCTCTTTTTCCTTCTGTGTCTGCTCCACCCTCTCTATGACTTTCCCTCACTGTCTCTCTATTCCCCTTTTCTATCTTTCTCGGAAACATTTCCCAGTTCCATATTTCATTTTGTGTGTTGTGGATGAAAGGGACTGGGAACCACCGGGAGGGTTTTTTACTCTCTGAAGCTTCTCTTTCTCCATGTACAGGAGAGAATTCTGTCTCAGAAAGGCTTATACTGTATACATGATTTAGAAGGAGGCAAGGATGCAGGTGGATTCATTCTGCTGTGCAGTGACTTCAGTCTGTTTATGTATTCTATATATAAATCAAAGTGAATTACACACAGCACCATCACATTTTTTACCAAGAATCTCTAAAAGGAAGGATGGATAACATTTTTTACCTCTGCCTGTCGATTATTTGACAAAGGATGAATCAATAAACCTTGACTGTAGCCAGACCAGAATAATGGCGTACATGTACACATTCATTATTGAGGGAAAATATCCAGTACAGCAAAGGCATTTACCGATAACTTGTGACAACATGTTGAGAATTTAAAACAACACACAGATTGCACTTCAAAGCATGGATAATATTGTGTGAGGCCCATTTGCTCTCCTCCATTTTTTCTCCTATTGCCTTTCTCTGTGTGTCCCTTGTCTGCTTCCATAGATGCCGGAAAAGCCGATTAGGATCTTTAAACAGCGTTGATGGGACAAGCGTGTCCTCTCGTCGTGTTTGCATTGCCGCGTGGCTTGTTTAATGGATTGAGACCTCAGAAAGCCGACAAACAAAGGTTAGAATGCTCCTAATTTGCAAGGGATCGAGCTTTTAGCATGGATGCAGGAAAAGCATCACTGTTGATTAGTAAGGAAATGTAATAACAGCATAAAAAAACGTATCCCCATCCAACAGGAAAGTGTGGCAAATGAAAGAATTACAACAACTGGCGACTTTTCATGTTAGTTTTCCCTTATTGCCCTGTGACTACAACTGTAGTACAAGACACCCTGGTGTTACTAAGTAAATACATGCTAATACGGCTTTGAAGAAAATCTCCTATTACACAGCCAAAACAAGGGATGTGAAATGATACATTCACATGTTATATAACTTCTGATTACACGTTGTACACAGAGTGCAAGGGATGGCAACTTTGAAGGGTTTGAAATGTTGTGTCTTCCATTGCGACTGCGTAAATGCACTGTCTAGTCGCAAGAACAGCATCCCTTTAAATGTACTTGTTTAATCTGAAGCTTCACATACAATAAGAAACCATTCATAGTGTGCGGCGTGTATTGTAGAATTTGTCTATGTCGTTTTATGATTATTAACAACATTTGGGATTTTACCTTGGTATTAATCATTTATTTCGGTGCTGTTTCATCTCGGCAACACTTGTGCTGACGAGAAAAAATGTCTGGAAGCTTAAAGTTGCGCTTCTTCAAGCAAATGCGTGACGCACCACCGTAAGTTCTAAAACTACGACTCACGTTTCAGAGTCGTGCGGAAGACGACGACGTGACGTCTCTGGTCTCATTTGGCCCTTAGACGAATGGCGATATATTTTTGTGTTTACTAATGAGGAAAGGTAACATACGCGAGGAAAAAGAGGAGAGTCAGGAAAGTGATAACATAAAGATGCTGAAGTGGGTTGTGTTTGTTTCCGTGCGCGCTTTTGTATGTGTGCATGTGTGTGTGCTCGCGTGTGCATGTGTGCGAGATGCAAATGTGTGTGCATTAGGTAAATTAGCAAGGGATGAGGGTTCATCTGTCACACCCACTGTCAAATTTGAGTGTTGAAGTCATTAGCAAGCCTTGCTGGCGGGTCCTCAATTATAAAGTGTTTACTGTCTGCTCAACAGTCTAAGCATGCAACACAAATGCGACTACTCTCTATGCTGTGCACTACATTTCACCAGAACCCTGGACCCAAGTGTTGCACTGAATAGGGAATAGGGTGCCGTTTTGGACTTGCGGTTGGTAACAGCCTAAAAGCATCAGTAATTGTGCGTGATGTGAATGTTTCCAAGCCAATGCGTGTGCATCCTAATGGCCGCGCAGGTAGGAATGCCAGGCGTTAGGGTATCGCACTGGGCAAGGGTTGTTGACATCGGTGAACGACTAAGAGCGAGTAAATTTAATAAGGAAAATGAATAATGCAAATTAAACACTAACGATGTCCTCAGAATGATTACAATGACTGCTTAAAGTTTGTGTTAACTGTAGTGGGAGTCAATTGACTAGACTTTTATACCCCACCATTATTCTCCTGATTTCGAGTAGACTGCCCCAGAATGATGGGAGCCACTGAACTTTGTGAACTGAACAACCTCTTAAACCTCGGGCAACCATCCTTGTCTGCCTAATAGCCAATGACATTAAAGTACATCTAATGGTGATGCATTTCCACTTACAACAGAGAACCTTATATTCCCGGGCCGGAAGTAGCAATGCACTTTAGTTTATAATGTGCCATTTTAGAATCAGCACCGCATGTCGGCCCATCTCGTGGAAGCGACAACAGTCGTTTCCGTGGGAAGTACTACGAGATACTGAACACTTCAAACACTTTTAGCTACAGCCCATTTCCTGGCTAATGGAAGTGGTATCTGCTTTCTAATTAACATCTGATTACATTAATTGGCATACGTAATAGATATGACGACAAAAGGAAATGTACCTGTTGATTTTGGAACCATTGCAAAGCTTTTTTATAAAATAATAATAACTTGTTTAACCTGTTCCATAAAAATTTATATAAATACAGGAAGCACAGTATAAATGATTTATATAGAACTATTCCTGAATTAATATGCATGCGATAACTATGGTACTATTGAAAGCTGTCCTCTCATTAAAAGGATGTCACGTTGCCAAGTGTGCTTTGGCAGTAGTACCATGTCTGGCAGCAAGTTTTCAGAGAATGCAATGTTATTGTATGCGCTGGTCATGTGATACCTAGAACGATCTGACTGAACCATTTATATTAACTTTCTAAACACTTACAGAACGAATGGACACCTGTGAAGGGCTGCTGTGAAAGACTAAGATATTTGTAAAGCACAGACGACATTGAATCTTGCCTGTCTTATTGAAGATGATCATGTTAGACAGGGAGATACCCTGGACACTTCATTACTTTTTGAATATGTAACTCTGTCGGTCACAAGACCCCTTATCTATTCAAATGAAGATATCTGTATATACTGATGAGCCAAAACATTAAGACCACCTGCCTAATATGTTGTTGGTCCTCTGTGTTACACCAAAAAAGAGCTGACCTGCAGAGGCATGGACTCTACAAAACCCTTGAAGCTGTCCTGTGGTATCTGGCACCAAGACATTAGCAGCAGATCCTTCAAGTCCTGTAAGTTGTGATGTGGAGCCGAGATGTATCTGACTTGCTCAATCGGATTGAGATCTGTGGAATTTGGAGGCCAGGTGAACACCTTGAACTCCCCACCATGTTCTTCAAACCACTCCCAGACAGTGTGTGCAGTGTGGTAGGGCGCAATATCCAGCAAAAAGAGGCCACTGCCATCAGGGAATACAGATGCCATGAATGAGCGTACCGGGTCTGCAATTATGTTTAGATAGGTGGTATGTATAAAATTGACGTACACGTCAATCAATCAATCACATTTATTTTATAAAGCCCCTTTTAAGTCAGCAGTTGTCACCAAGTGCTTTTACAAAACACCCAGCCTTAAACCCCAGGGAGCAAACAAAAGTAGTGTTGAATTTTAGTGGCTAGGAAAAACTCCCGAAGTTGGCCCGAAATTTAGGAAGAAACCTAGTGAGGAACCAGGCTCAGAGGGGTGACCAGTCCTCTTCTGGATGAATGCCAAAACCCAGGGTTTCCCACCAGAACTTTGCCCAGAGCATCACACTGCCTCCACAGACTTGTCTTCGCACTGTGCATCATGGTGCCATCACTTTTCGACGAAAAGGGTGCACACATTATGTAAAAGAAAACAGGACACATCACACCAGACAACCTTCTTCCGCTGCTCCAAGACTCTGTTCCGATGCTCGCGTGCCCATTGTAGGCGCTTTCCATGGTGGAGAGGGGTCATCGTGGGCCCTCTGGCCAGTCCAGCGCTACACAGCGCCATATGTAGCAGGGTGCGATGCGTTGAGTTTTGTGACACCTTCCTCCCATAATCCTCATCATTAAAACTTTCTGTGTCACAGTAGACCTCCTATCGGGTCGGACCAGACCAGACCAGCCTTTGTTAACCTCACAATTTGATTCTCAGATTTTTGGTTTTTCCTTCTCAGACCTCTGTTGGTTGGTACTCACCACAGGGAGCAGCTCATGAGCCTTGCCATTATAGAGATGCTCTGACCCTGTCAGCTTGTCACAGTTGTTCAGGTGTTTACTCTGGGACATTTCTCCTGCATCCAACATGTTCACTACTAGAATGTATGTTTTCTTAACCATCTAATCCACCCAGACCTTGACATGTGCCCTCCTTAGGAGATGATCAATATAATTTGCTTCACCTGTGAATGTTCCTAATGTTCTGGCCTATCATTGTATATACAAACCGTACACTGGAAAAAGTATTTCATTGGTTAGCTGTGGGCTTTAGTGCTCAAGCAAAATAATATCATCAATACAGCTCTGATTGAAATTGATAGAATAAGAATAAACAACAGGAGTTAGCAGTTATTAGGAAGATTTGTTGTCATCAAGTCAAGCCAAAGTATGTACAAGACAAGCAGAGATAGGGTTTGTTCTGCCCTGATGCTGGGTACTGTATTTCTCAATTCAACTGTTAAAAGCTGTTAAAGATCAGAATTCTAGAAACACAAGAGCAGGAAATTCTTCTTCCATACAACCCTAATATTTTTCAGAATACAGGTGCCATAGAAAAGCAGTGAAGGATCATTTGCATTCAGAATTTCAGATGTAAAACTATCTGTCTTGAGAATAATATATAATAAAATATATATTTTCTATTTCTTTGCGGTGCTTGACTGACAGTCAGATACAGCCTATTGAGAGTGATATCATTCTTTTCTATACTACCTGATCTCTTCAGTCATGTCAACTATGTCTACCAGTTGCTAGAGGTGTGTAATATAGGATGTCCCAAATGGCATCCTATTCCATACATTGCACTTTACTTAGCGATAATTAGTTTATTTCTTGTGTATTATTATTAAACTTTATTTCTACAAGGAACACAGACTGAGACCAAGGTCTCTTTTACAGCCGGGCCCTGCATATGCATGTTAACACACAGATTTGCTTCAATTATAAAAAATCATTACATTAAAATATTACAAAACGAGACACAGATGACAAGATGGTCAAACACAAGACAAACTGCATTGCATTAAACAACATGTCCTAAGTCACACTTTTACAAGACGGATTATGGCTGCGTGGGAATTGGAAATGTGTTTCTTGCATAAGGTTAGCTTCCTTCCTTTTTTTAAAAACATTAAACTTGTTGTCAACTTGCAGTGTGATGTAATTAGAATTTTTTAGTTTAATTATGTGTCTGATTATATTACTAGACTTGAATAAACTGAGTAGGGTGTTAATAGACATCTCCGCATAATGCACATTGTGATAGCCAAGTTTTAAATTAAAATACAAACGAAAGTCATCCTGATTACTGTTTCTTGGCTAAGGCATCAATGAGTAATAAATGACTGCTTTGAGATCAGCAGATTTGGGCTGAGTACGGATTAAATGAGAATCGGGAGTGTAGTTCTGCCACATAATAATAACAAGGTTCATGGTAATTTTTATTCTCTTCTTTTGCTCTACTGTAATTTTGCCCTAATGTGTTGCATTTTGGTTCATGGTGATCTTGCTCCACAGAGAAAACACGAGAAAATAATTGAAGAAAACCTAAAATAAAAGATCTGTTGCTCTGATACAATTCTGTGCCACACTACAGTATGCATACATTTCTTGTTGTTGCTTGCAATTTGGAGTTTTAGGCTGTGCATCTGTATAAACACTGTGTGACAACTGCTGATGTAAAAAGGCTTTATAAAATACATTTGATTGATTAACTGATTAATACAGTAGGGGCTGGGAGGTAATCTCCCAGCCTAACAAGTCCAATCTTTAAAGGCAACGAAGGAAATGAAAACGAAACACACAATAAAACATCAGACAGTAGAGAAAAACAAAGTAACAACAGAAATCACTTCTGACCCACAGAGCAACACAATAAATCATCCCCCACGCACACACCACACAGAAAATCTCACGCAAAGACACAGACCACACGCGTCGTGGAAGGAAGAAAAAATAAAGGGAGAGGGAGAGACTGTGAGCGGCCAGGTAGAGAAAGCGTATGGCCTGACCGTCCTGTGAGTGCTCAGACTCTAGCGCGAACGGACACATTATGGTCCTATCAGAGCCAGCCCTTCAGACGGACAGACTTTTATATCATTCTCATCACAAAGAAGGATCAGAGCACAGGGACCAATAGCAATCAGTCAGGGCCCCGAAGAGGGCGATGATGACACAGACTGTGAGTAACGAGTGCCAGGCTATGACCCCCCTGGTATGTCTACCTGAGACCACTGTGGCTCACTATCAATACTTCATGTTGGACATGGCCTGTTTTACTGTTTAATGTAGCTTGCAGAGAGGACCTTATGCAGACTGAAGGTACGGGTGGGGGCGCAGAGGAGGCTGGTGAGAGAAGAGAGAGGGAGGGGGGACGGATATGAGTAAGAAAAGGGAGAAATTAAAGTTTTGTGCGATTTTTCGCATTTTTTTTATCTTATTTGAAAAGCTCCTTGAAAATCATGTGTTGTGAGAGAGCCGTTGTACAAACACAGGTGGATTTGAAAGAAAATTTGAGAGAGAGAATTTGTAGGCCGACATATGAACCACAGTCCTAAACACCTTTACTCTCACTCATCTGAGGATAATTGGCGGTGTTCCGGGAGCATGTTGACTCAAGAAGAGCACTTCATGGATTAGTGAACCTGGCAGAAAGCACAAACCATGAAAACAAAGGAACCGTTATGCATGGACCGCAGTGCCTACAGCAATATGTGTAGTAGACCTGCAGTGGCCTAGCATTTTAAATCAAGGGGAAATGTCGGGAGTTGTCACAAGGCATGTCGGGCTCTTATTGTCAGAATGTATGCCACGGGCTGGACGATTGTGTGGGAATTTATGCGTGGTTTTCTTCTTGATATACATTTTCATGTTTTCTTTGCGTCGCTTTGCATTGTCATTTGGTTATCACTGTTCCTTTAACAATCACCCCCAGTGATGTCATCGCCTAATCAATTGGGCAATTGCCATCCGGAAAGGCTATTGGACCTATGGGAACATGGCAAGGGTGGGACTAAGTGTTTTTAGCAGGAAGAGAGACAACAAAGAGGCAAGCGACGGGCATAGAGTGAGTTATGACATTCCATGCAGCCGAGGCCCATGGTAGGGGGCCCTAAATAGCAGAGGCGCTAGCAAGTAAAAGATGGACTCTTCCACACACTGGGCCCCTAGTTATGTTTTCTTCTATGGCCCAGGCTAACTGTGAGAACAAGCCATATACTGTGTGTTGGGGGAAGAGTGTACCTAAACAGGTATTTGTTTTAGTCATGACATCACGCTGTCCCTCAACCAATACACCAACTTGTTGTTTAGCATCTCAACCTGAAGCACCCATTAGAATCTCCATTCTCCTAGCTTTGGTAAATTCCTGAACACCTAGAAGTCTCTGAATCTGTACTTACCAATCCCCACATAGTTAACTGTTGCTAAGACTTGTACATTTGGGCACCCAGAATGCACCAGGGTAAAACGGCATCATCATCGTAATTGCTGTATCCCAAAAAGCAATCCCTTAGGCAACTGTTCACTGCTCCCAAAACCCAGACCCTGTTGATGTCACCAAGTTGATGTCAGTGGCCAAAGGCTAATTGAATGTGGCCGGACAACATCACCTTGGTAAAACGAAGAGCCCCAGGAACTCAGAATAAATAACTTTACAGGTTCTTAGAGCAGTGTAAAAATGTACCCACAAGGAGGTGGAGACAGAAGCAGTGTAAAAATGTACCCACAAGGAGGTGGAGACAGAAGCAGTGTAAAAATTTACCCACAAGGAGGTGGATACAGAAGCAGTGTAAAAATGTACCGACAAAGAGGTGGAGACAGAAGCAGTGTAAAAATGTACCCACAAGGAGGTGGAGACAGAAGCAGTCTACAAATGTACCCACAAGGAGGTGGAGACAGAAGCAGTCTACAAATGTACCCACAAGGAGGTGGAGACAGAAGCAGT
>JACXGJ010005724.1:0-37710 GCA_016801105.1 Esox niger | reverse complement strand
GGCAATCCTGTCCAACCTCCACCCATCTCCCGCAGGCAATCCTGTCCAACCTCCACCCATCCACCGCGGGTAGCCCTGAGCAGCCAATTTGCCCCTCTCTGTGAAGACCTCCGTCGTAAGCTGTGACCACAACTGGAATTCTTGGCCACTGTAATGCAGCTCTGCTGCGGGAATTTAAATGAAGCAGACTACATCCCTTGCAGCAGACAGAGAAGAGACGGAGTGATGTCTGTGGAATGAGGATGTAGAGGCTCTGTGCTGACCTGCTGAGTGCAGTGGACAGAGCGTACGGCCATCCACTTCTGCTCCGAGCTGAAAGGGTGTTCTTCCAGACGCACATACTCCTGCTGCAGCCCGTCCAGACCCATCTGCAGGGAAAACACGCACATATTATTGCGAAAGTCACGCGTACACACACACCCACACACACTTCCAAGTGCAGTCATCACAGCGTTCACTCTACATTGCCAGTACACTAACTCATGGGCTGTGACAAGCTTCTGTCCTTCCAGTGTGTTAGTACTGCGCCATCTAAAGCGTCTCAGACACCTACAAAGCCCCTGTGCGTGGTGGCAGTTTTTTTGAGAGGTCGCCAACGGCCTTCTGATTTAATGTGCGTGTGACCGGGGTGCCTACACCGGCATGTCTCAGTGTCCTTACCTTCATCGCCAGGGCGACGAGGGCTCCTTCAGTGGGACGTCCCATTAGGGTGTTGTTCCTGATGACAGCATCGTTGCATATGCAACCAGCCTATGGGAGAGCAGAAAGGAAAAGGAAATGACCTCACAAACGTCAGGGCATACATTTCAGCCGGCCTATTGAGCCTGTACTGTGTATTCAGGTGCAGACGAATGAGGAGACTATGAGGAGGATTACTTTGATAGAAAACCAAGGACTTCATATACATGTGTAGGATCTGAGCATTAACAATTACAATATGAATGTACGTTTCAATGGCAGTGAATGTGCCTAGATAATGTGACTGACAGAAACCTCTCTGTTTAGTTTCTCCTTGTAGGTTGCGCTCTGGTAACCACAGCAATGTTTACATTGACCAGTTGGCATGGGGGTTACTGTCTTGGCTTTGCTAGGTAAACACACCCCTGAATCTATAACAGCTTGTACCCCACATTACAGTGAGTAGAGTAGAGAAGAGTTTGAGCCTGTAACATCATGTGCTAATAGACTATCAAATTCTGCAATAAACATTTGAATTACTCTCTCCCTTGACAACCGTGTACGCGAGTTATTATTACTATCACTATACGACATGGTTGATTTCTAACACATGGCAGTCACTCACCTCAACAATCTTGCTGACGGAGGAGTTGGAGAAGCCGTGAACCTCCTCCCCATGTAGTAACACCGCCCCTGATCCATTGTAACCCACCCCAGTCACCTGGGAGGAAGGAGGATGGCAACACAGTGAAGAACACGTCCGACATCAAACATGCATGGCCAGTCAAACGTAGTTACCTGCATTGATGTATTTTTTTTATTTACGACTTAGTTGTGGCACATGAGGAAATATTTTTAAATCAGAAAACACGTGGCACTTGTAATAATACCAATCATCCTGAATTTGTCAAATGCACTGAACAACACAGCGTCCTCCTGTACAATGGCATCCTTTTGACATGGCACCCAACAACTACGTAGTTATAGCTAAGAGAAAAAAATATATATGCAGAAATATAGCCGGACAGATAATAATAATAATAAAATAAAGCAACTATATACAACACTGCATAACACTGTTCACTAGCAGCAGCTTAATAGTACTGTCAACTAGGAGCAATCTGGGTAATAATATGGAACATTTAGGTATGGCAAGTAACATACATAACAGTGTGAACTAGCAGCAATTGGTAGGGAGATGTATGTATGTCATTATTGCAGTAATCTGTAGGGCAGATGACTGCATTAAAGGCAAACATGGATTCCATGCTGTGTCTTGCTTATTGTTCACCCCAGGTTAGTGTCACCCAGGTTAGTGTCACCCAGGTTAGTGTCACCCAGGTTAGTGTCACCCAGGTTAGTGTCACCCAGGTTAGTGTCACCCAGGTTAGTGTCACCCAGGTTAGTCTAGATAATTATCCTCACATTTGGCCTGTTTGCTGCTGTGGACAGGAAGTGAGTACATTCAGTGCCATCCATGTTGGTTTTAATTGAAGGGTGTGGTTGCCACAGAAAGCAGATCAACATGATGGTATGGACGGTCCAGTATCCATGTTAGCAGCAACACACCATTGTTTTTCATAGTTTCTTGGGCACTGCACTGTGGCGCAGACAGCTCATTGCCAACAAAACAGTCTACCATTTCAAGACACGTCCTTACACAAGGACAATGTGCTGCTGAAAACAGGTCAACCGAGTTCTGTAAATGAGACATTCCCAACATGTGGGTAACTGTATTGGCATGACTCTTAGGGCGTTTGCTGTCAAGTTTTGCGTCAAACGATTACGTGATAATTTGCATGAAATAAAAATAACACAAAAAACCAGATGGAACAAGTTTCATAGCAATATTACGGAATCTTTCATCAGCTGTTGATGATGAGAAAAAAGAACAGTGGATAGCTTAACAGACTCCTCCTTGGAAGTTTAACAATCAGAAAAGGAACCAGGCAAGCCTAGTTCGTTGTTGCCTTCACTGGATTCGAACCCATGAGTGGCTGTGTCTAACCACTACACCACAGTGCTGTGTATGCTCAGTGTCGGTAGATTATTTTGACATTAGATATTTCGCAAGACACCATTAAGCATTGTGTTTAACTGACTAATGTTTCTTATTAAGTTAACCTCAAGCACAAATGGCATCTATGAAATGTATGGCTTTTGACACCGGCCGTTTTAACAGCTTATTAGCCAGTAATAGGCTTACTAGTATCAACTAACTTACTACCTGAAATGAACACAGCGAAATCTATTTCATGGCACAAAAACATTCGTTTTCTTTTCATTTCTGAATGACATTGATACAATTACTATCAATATACGTGACAATAACTGACTTTTTCATCAAGAGAATGGAAAACCCTACTTTTTTACTGCCCAAGGGGTTTTGATCTAGCCTATATTATGCCCAAAATCATGCACAGATGCATACTTTGAAAACCTATTGGTTGCAGGTCCTTGTCTCTAACCACTACACTATTTAACAAGGGGTAGTCAGTCAGTCCGTCAGTCAGTCAGTCAGTGAGAGACATTCACTCTTCTTGGCCCAGCACGGCTTTGGTCAGGGCTGTCCTAACTGTTCCACGGAGGGCTGCGTGTCCTGGCTTACGTCGTCCGGCAAAAATTGTGATATTGTGATAAGGTATTAATAACATTTATTATATTTTTGCATTTCTCCCCTAATCTCAACCGCTTATACCAACAAATTTTTCCCTACACCTAACAGACTTTTCCCACATACTTGAAATGTATATACAGTACACAAGCACCCACCTCAACATGTAGTCCATCAGAGGTGAACAAGTGAGTAACGGTCATCTCATTCTTGGTCAGAGTTCCTGTCTTGTCTGAGCAGATGACATTGCAGCAGCCTGGATTGTGGGGAAAAAGGCAGTGGGGTCAAAACGTAACCATGCACACATACTGTCTACCACTGGGGTCTTCCAGCAGAATGCGTCGGCACAGGTGGCACCTCATCGTCTTAAATCCTCCACATCCATACCGAGTGTCTCCACGATGGGCAGCTTCTTGATAATGGCCCTCTTCTTCACCATCCTCATGACACCTAGGGCCAAGGTGACCGTCACCACGATGGGCAGACCCTCCGGGATGGCTGCCACAGCCAGGCTGGGTGGGAGAGAGGAGACGACCGAGGGAAAACCGGTTAGACTCTCCTTGAAGGGAGAATACAGTATTGGCTTTCATTAACCAGGTAATACGGCTAAGATGCCAGTGCCAGGGTATATACCCAACATACCACAGCCAAAAGCTGTTCTTATATGTATTTATCAGACAGGTCATATGAAAAAAACTAAAGTAGGCCTTCGGTTTGGCAAGGCACAGGGATTTAAAAACAAGCAAGGCAAGATGGACAATCAAGTCAAAACAATGTCAAGAGACAAATATGTGCTGAGGGTTGCTTGAATGCATTGGGTTAAGGACTTTGTGTTTGATCTGGGATGATGTTGGTGTAGATGTGTAAACATGTTTGAGGTGTTAGCCACTTCATAAGCTCCTTTCATCAAGCAGTGGCTACATAAAGTTAAGGTTTGATCACCTTTTAACACCTGTCTGTCCATCACAGTTGCAGTCTACCGAAATGCCAAAAAGCTGGAGGATTTTGCATGTTTACATGGCTCATTAATACCACAGCGCGCCAAAGTACAACCATCTCTTCCTCCTTGAGTTCGGCCCACTAAACAACAGTTGGAAAAGCTACGACAGTTATTATTATTTTGATTTGGATGTGGGTAAAGGCTCTCGTTTAAACAATAAAAAGCTAAATATGCAGGAAGCCTATGAGTCTACAAAGATGTTAGAAGAGGTCAACTTGAAAAACCCACGACTGACCAGAAAATGTATGTGGAATGTACCAGAACTCTTTGGGGATTTCCGGTTGAGTTCACTGTGAATCATTATTTTACAAAGTTATATCAAATTCCTTTAGTCAGGGCAGAGCAATTCAACCCTCTGATGCTGTACTTGCACTCCTGCAGTTCAACCCTGCACTCCCTGACTGAGAGACTTGCATGCAAGGCTAACAGATCCGTCAAGCCATTTACCAACGTAAATCAGACATATTTGTTGTTATTCCCCTTTAAAATTCACCACAGAACTGAAAAACAACCACCCAGAGCGCCTATACAGTATGGATATGAATCAGTTTTCCGTTCCAGCCCTAAACATGGTACAAGCATTGATGAGAAAAGACAACAGAACAAGGGCAGACACCTGACAACACACAGCAGGAGGCATTACTCAGCAAAAACACAGACACATTACAGACCACAAGACAAGTTACTACAGATGCAGAGTCCTGATAAGGACTGATAGAATCTCTTGTTACTCTATGCAGCACCGTTTTGCTTAATCAAAGTGACATGACAGAAAGTTTGATCACAAAACACATTGTTTTAACATTAACATAACAGGAAATGTAACCAGAAACATTGTCCTCTTGACCCAACAAATTAGTCACAATCCCCAAACATAAATCCATAACTAGATCTTGCTCAGATGTCACCATGAATTAGTGTTAAATGTATGGATGTATGCAATGATGGGCAGATCGTTTTTCCTCTATATTTAATTGAAAATAGTATAAAAACATATAAAATGCTGAAACAGAGAAAGACAATTATTTTGGGGAAAATACATGACTATTTTACAATTGATGCCAGCAACACATTTCAAAACAGTTGGGACACGGGCACGTTAACCACTGTGTTGCATCACCTCTTAACAATACTCTGTGAGCGTTTGACAGTACTCTGTGTGAGTTTAACAATACTCTGTGTGTGGGAACTGAGGAGACCAACAGCCGTAGTATTGAAAGTGAAATGTATATTATTACCCATATTTTGTCATCTATAGACAAACAATGCATCTTCTTAAACAAGGAGACTGGACCTATGAACTGGTGTTGAAATCAACCCTTTAGAACCACCAAGAGTGCCCGGGGGAGATCCGCAAAGATGTACCGTTTTTGTCTATTCACATGAAAAAAGGACATTCTATTTCTGCAAAAACTCCTATTGATTTTTCTATAGCTTATTCATGGACAAATGATGCATTCTGGACCTATACACTGGACCTATACATTAATGCTTGAATTAATTCCTTTTCATAGCCTATTCACAAGGTGAACAGTTTTTGTATTTCTCTAAAAACTCCTCTCAGTGTTAGGACTTGGGGATCTTTTGTTTATTAGTAGCTGGAAAATCACGGCCATCCAGTATTGGTTTTTGCCCTTGACACTTTGCCCTTGTCACTTGCATACAGAGATTTCTGAATCGTATAATGATTTTATGTATTGTGGATGATGAGATCCCCAAAACTCTTAGAAATGTTACATTGAGACTCATTCCTAAACTGTTGTCCCTTTGCCAGTGCAGTCTCTCACAGAGTGTTGAACCCCTCCCCAGCCTCTCTGGACCTATCTGTCCCAACTTATGAGAAATGTGTTGCTGGCATCAAATTCAAAGTGGCCATAGATTTTTCAAGAAACAAAATGTTTTCTCAGTTTCAACATTTGATGTTTTTTTTTTAAAACGATTGGCACATCATTGCATTCTGTTTTTATTTACATTTTACGCAGCGTCCCAACAGGTTTGTACTTCAAATACTACTTTAAACAACCTTTACATTATAACTATTCTGATCTAAACAACGACAACACAATTACAAACATTAACAATGACAATTTCATTGCCAACAAATAATTCACTTTGCATTTGCATATATTATATAATTATTGCTTACCTGACACCAATGGTGAACATGTCTAACAAGTGTTTCCCCTGGAGCCAACCAACCAGCATGATCACCCCTGAAAACATAGCAAGCCTCATTAGCAACAGAAACAGGCTTGTAGCAATGACAGCATAATGTCTAAACAGGCTTGAAGCATAAACAGTCTACAGCAGGGGCTGGCAACAGTCGATCCTTCACGCCCCGGTATCTCCAGAAACTCAGTTAAGGAGATTTTCCAGTGATATACAAAGCAGATTAATGTGAAATTGAGATTATGTGTAATTGCAAATAAGGTTTAAAATGAGTAAATACAATCTGTTGTTGGGCTGGGTTTTGGTAGTTCAGCACAAAACTTTTCTAGGAAAACCTGGTAAAGTATGTGGTAGAAAACAGACAGATGGCCTAGGGAGGTCAGTGGTCAAGGTCGCAGCCTCTGGTACACACGTACTGCTGCAGCATGGGTTCGAACTGCACTTTCAGGAGAAAACAACTATCATTACCCATGTCAAATTGAACAGAAATGATAAAGATTATATCAAGTACCTATTATTCCAAAGGAATAAAGTGAAAGCTGTTTTCCAAGCAGGTCCATGCTCTTTTGTAAAGGTGTTTTAGGGGTCTCCTCGGCTTGCATCATCTTAAAAACCTCTCCAAATTCAGAGTTTTCGCCTGTTCCTATGACGATGCCCTATAAAACAAATGGTTACAGCAATGTAACATGGTGTAACTGCAAGCTATTAAGAGCAGCTAATGAACAGCATGCTGTCCCCCTGTCATTTACAATTTAAAGCATCAAAATGCAATTTGGACGGCGCAGGACACGTAGAACGTGGGAGGCAGTCTGCCGCTCCATAGTCGATCTTGGGATTGACTTCACTAATGGCTAAGTAATCATGTTAGACCATGGTGACGTTAACCATGACTGTTACTGTACCAGACATTCCTACCTTTGCTTTGCCACACCGCACCAGGGTGCCCATGAAGGCCACGTTACTGCGGGAAGTGATGTCACTGTTGGTGGGTTGGTGGGACGTGGACTTGGAACAGGGCGTGGTCTCTCCGGTCAGACTGGACTCATCCACTGATAGGTCAGTTGCCTGGGGTGTGGTGAAAGGGTCACTAACACACCACGGTCAACTCCTTTTGCAATGGGTTGCCTAAAGCCTTAGTTTTCTTTACAGGGCTTTTCAGATGTGTATATCTCTGGGTGACATACCCAGTATCCTTGTGTATGCTATGTATGTGCCTTCAGGAAAGATTCACACCACTTCACTTTTTCCAAATTTTCTTATGTTATACACTAAATATCTAATTGCTATCAATCAACGCACAATACACCACACTGAAAAACCTTTTTTTTATCAAGATGATTAAAGCTTGAGCCTTCTTTCTGTAGTGATCAAAGCTATGAGTCTACTTTTGGTAGTGATCACAGCTTTGAGTCTTCTTGGATATGCCTCTACCAGTTTTGCATACCCAGACATGGTTGTTCCTATTCTCCATTGTAGATTGTCTCAAGCTCTTTCAGATTGGATTGGGAGCATCCGTGAACAGTGATATTGGACCAATCTGACCAGAGAATCTGTCAATGACTTCCATCTGTCTACTCTACAGGTCGCCACAGCGATGGTTGCCCTCTGGCAGGTTCTCCAAATCTCTACATAGGATCTGTGAAGCTATGTTATAGTGACCAATGGGGTTCTTGGTCACCTTAGGTTGGCTTGACAGCCAGCTGTAGAAAGGGTATTGTTGTTCCAAACTCCTTCCATTTCATCATGATGGAGTGTGCTTTGCTACTGGGAACTATCATTGCTTTAGCAATATTTAAGAAAATCTTTCCCAGATACATGCCTTCAGAGCATTTCTCAGAACTCAGAGATCTACAGAGTCCTTTGGACTTCATGGCTTGGTTTTTGCTTTGACATTGGCTGAGAAGCGTGGGACAGGTGTGTGCCTTTCTGAGCCATGTACGATCAATTGAATTTCCCACAGGGGGAACACAATCAAGTTTAAAAGATCTCAGGGATGATCAGAGGACACAGGATGCACCAGAGGTCATTTGAGTGTCATGACAAAGGGTTTGGTTACTTATGTACATCAAATGTCATTTTTAGATTTTTGGACACATTTCTGGACACATTTCTAAAAATCTTTTAGCTTTTTAATCAATTAGAAATTAAGTCTATAACATAACATTTTGAAAAAGTAAAGAGGTCTGAATACTTTCCAAAGGCTCTGTACTCCATACCTAAGAGTAAAAGATATTTTTAAGTGCTCACAAGCAGAATACATCTAGGAAAACAGAAATGTTTGTACTGTAGACATTCTAAAAAGAATATTGTTTGAATGGGTTTAGTTTTACGGTAAGAGTAGAGGTTAGGGTTGCGTTTCAGGAATCCGTAGCTGGTATCAAAGGTTAGGGAAATAGGATGCTTACTGTAAATAAATTGTTAGGTGTGTGTTTCTGAGTCAGTACATAATACCTCAAAGAGCCTCAGATCAGCCGGGACTCTCTCCCCAACAGAGAGACATACTGTGTCTCCAGGGACAAGTTCCCGAGCCAGCATATGCTCCAGGTTTCCTTCCCGCACACTACAGAGAGATAGGGAGACAGATTGATATAGAGAGACAGAGAGAGAGAGGAGGTTGAGGAAGGCAGAGAGATGGAATTTGAATAGGTTTCGAGCCAATGATAATTCGACTTATACAGTGTGAAGGTAATAATACACTACACTAATATTGGTTTTGAGAGGACCAGGACCTTGAATTTGAAGTGCCAATCTGGCCCTCCAGAACATGTTTGAAGTGGAAATTAAATCAATTTCTCATGTCCCCTTTTCTTTCAAAAGCCACCGGGGCTTACATTATGCAGAAGTGTATGATAGTAACACTGCAGGTAGGTTGTTTCCACACAATTGACTGTCACTCCACAATATACAACTAATATATGAGTAAGCAAACTTTACAAGGAGCATTCAAGCAGGACAGTGAGTTCTCACCAATGGCATTCTGGAGGCACAAGTTTCCCCAGCTCTTCGAGGGACTTTTCAGAGCGGTATTCCTATGGAGAAACAGAGGGCAGAACTGACAACTGTACTTGTGTTTCTTGTTCATTTTTCATGCCCTTCATAAATGATGGAGCAGGCATGCATTTCCAGTGTTCTATGTGGAGAGATGTCACACACACAGAGTGCTCTGTTCCACTGTGACCTACAGGCATCTGGATGGTGCTCTGAGCTTGCAGCATGACAGTGGCAGAACCTTACACACCAACTCCCTGTCAAAATGAAGGGCCTTTTTACACCATGCCACTGTCTATACAGTATTTCCTGAAATGTATTGAATAATGCTTGAACCAATTATTTTGTACTATGAATATAGTGGAATAATCACTCAAAACCTTCTATGGGGGGCCTCCTCTCCAAGTACTGCAATGTGAACAGAAACGTATTGAGTAGGGCATTTACTGACAACTAAAAGGTACCCAGATTTCTCAAGTGAAAATTTGAAAATAGAAAGTCTGAATATTTTTCTAAATTTGTTCTAATAATTTCAGTTACATCTAGGTTTGGGAGCTGCTGTTGTTGCCGTATAAGTAATCACTTTCTGGCCAGGGGCATGATTGTTTAGGTAATGGTTAGTCTACAATAAATTGCTGATCAAACCTGCGCATTGAAAATCCATTGAAGTGGTTGAGTTTGGCAGCGGAATGGAAAAAGTCTGCCCACTGTCTGATTATTGAGCTGTGATTGAAGTTCAAGGTAACTTTTTTCCTTTGTTGGCTAAACTGGGAAATATTTGGGGACAGTCCCAAAACGCAGACTATTTCTTAAAAACTGGCCTGTCCAGTCGCCACAAAGGAAGGACATGGCTCAAGTCCATAATTCCTGTGGTCAGTCAAAGAAAAACATTCAAGTATGAAGTAAACCGGGCATAAGTGCTACATTTATACTACATATCAGATTTCCTGCTAGAAAGCCTATGATACCACACTACGAGTCGAGGACAATTGAGGCGGAGGAAGGAAACTGCTGGTAGTCAGATAATTCACTTTGAGAACTGCACTGTTTGTAGTGTATGAAGACGATGGACAGTAGACATTGATAAGGGGCTTGTCAAGTTAACTTACAGCTCTATCTACCCCTAGAAGCCTAAGACTCTGTTGGCTTGTCAGACTGTATATGCCAGTGTAAACTGAAACATCACGTTTAGTGAGCATGTCAAATAAGGCACAATTCCTGTATGGTTTTCTCCATATCAGTACTAACCAGAAGTGTTTTGGTTTTCCAGGAATGAGATTGGGCAGCCCGGCTCGATATAATAGTTTAAAACCCCTAAAAATTTGACAGAGGGAAAACAACAAAACGTGCCTTACCTGGACAAAGGCAACTGTAACAACTATGAGAATGGCCTTTCAGGGAGAAACAGAGGATACAGAAAGAAATGGAGGGAGAGAATGACAGAAAAAAGCTTTAGTGATCAACTTTGCACTGTAGTACCAGTGACATCTGTTTTTTAAAAACATGTTCACTTGTAGTATTAAAAAGCATGAGAATAAGAATAACAGTTCCATACAAATCAATTGTGAGCACTATGTATTTATGTGCGTATGTATGTATGTATATTGGGTGCCCTTACCACTGTGATGCTGATGGCGTCATCAAACTGCCGCATGAGCACGCTCAGGACAGCGGAGGTAAGTAGCAACATGATGAGTGGATCTTTAAACTGGGAGGGGGGAGAGGAATGAGGCAATCTCTGAGCTGTGACAGTCCAAAATCAATATCACATTCCACATCTGATGGTCTGAGGGTTAGTAACCAGTGTGTATGAGTGAGCTAGAATGTGTGTGTGTGTGTGTGTGTGTGTGTTTATTGTCCCACATTTTCCTCACTCTCAATGTGACAGATCCCTTTCCATTACATCAAACCCATTAGATACATACAGAGAAGGCAAACCTAACACACTAGCTACATAGATATGACAAACATCAAAACACACTAGAAACTTAGACAGAGCGATGTCAAAACGCAAACCCATTAGATACATAGACAGAGAAGATAAACCTCAAAACACACTAGCAGAGAGGTGTAGGAGGAGGCGCAAACTAATCATTACAGATCCCTGCCACCCATGCCATAGACTGTTTACCAAGCTGCCGTCAGGCAGAAGGTACAGGAGTATTCCGTACACAACTAACAGGCTACGGGATAGTATCTTTCCTCAGGCCGTAAGGCGGCTCAATTCAGAAACCCCTTCCATCCATAGTCCCATGTACACCGGTCACTTTATACTTTATATCATGCTCATCGGCCAATTATATCATGCACACTTTTACATTGCACTACGGTTGTACAGTAGTATATGTATTATGCTTGATGCATGTTTTTTGTATTGTGTTACTATTGATAGTTTGTGTACTCTTATTTTTATATTCTAATTACTGTACCTTTTTTTTTACTTTTAACTGCACTGTCGGGAGTAGGAAAACCAACCATTTCATTACCTTAACTTGTTATTGCAAATGACAAATAAACGTTTTTTAAAACTTAAAAACGTTCCATTACATCAAACCCATTAGATACTGTAGACAGAGAGATGGCAAACCTCAAAACACACTAACTAGACAGAGATGGCAAATTTCAAAACATACTAACTACATAGACAGATGGAAAACCTCAAAGACACTACCTACAAAGACGAGTGATGGTAAACCAGGTGATACATTTCAATTAGGCTCCAGTCACATACCATCCTCTACATTAAAATGCTGTGAGTCAGCCAGAGAATAATGGTCGGCTGCACCATCTGTTGCAAAAAAGTGTACTCAACACAAGCTGCACTGTGAAAGTTGGCAGGCATAGACTATATTTTCTGGGGGTGCACAAATAAGCAAGGCATTGGCACTGTGGTAGTAATTGGCACATTCAATACCTACTGTACATAAATGGTAATAAAAATTTGGTAAGAGTGACATTTGACTAAAGGCCTTCAGATTTCCTGGCTACTTCAGAGAGGACCAGGAGCCTCATATGGGCAGAACGATTAACTCCATAAACACTGGCATCAAACGCAGGGAAGCAGGGATAATGCACACACAGAATTTCTCTCTTGCACACAAAATGACCTGTGCTGACAGTAGTGCTCGTCTACAAACACAGTCATTGACTATGCAATTCCACCCAAGCAGTCTGCCTCTCCTGATGGTGTCCTCCCATTATATGGACAGGCTATATCAACACCAATATGTATAGTCCATTTTAGAGAGCAATCAGACACACAGTGACGAATGACTTCACACCACTGGGAGACTAAAACTAAATCTGCAGTAACACATGAGGTGTAGCAACAGAGGGGGTTTATGCTGACGCCAAACTAATCGTTTGTGCTGCTTTCTCACTTTTGTTCCTAGAAATATCAGTGGGAAAATGACAAACACACATACACATGTTTTACCGTGTGAACACACATGTGCTCTATCCCCAGCAGACACAGGAGATAATTTATCTCAAACGTGTTGTGGTCTTGACTGTGTCTAGCAGCCTTGTCTGAGGAAGAAAGTTCATTAAACTATGGCGCTGACAGGGACTTCTTCGAGGGGACATGGGACGCATCACGTCGCAGTGCTCTTCTGCAGACCGCCTGACTGGTCGAGGGGACATGGGACGCATCACGTCGCAGTGCTCTTCTGCGGACCGCCTGACTGGTCGAGGGGACATGGGACGCATCACGTCGCAGTGCTCTTCTGCGGACCGCCTGACTGGTCGAGGGGACATGGGACGCATCACGTCGCAGTGCTCTTCTGCAGACCGCCTGACTGGTCGAGGGGACATGGGACGCATCACGTCGCAGTGCTCTTCTGCAGACCGCCTGACTGGTCGAGGGGACATGGGACGCATCACGTCGCAGTGCTCTTCTGCAGACCGCCTGACTGGTCGAGGGGACATGGGACGCATCACGTCGCAGTGCTCTTCTGCAGGCCGCCTGACTGGTCGAGGGGACATGGGACGCATCACGTCGCAGTGCTCTTCTTTGGTCTGTATGATGGTTATTGAAATGGTTTTTAACTTGGGGTTATAGATGAAGACCATCTAGAAAACAATATAACCACCACTCCCTGACAGTGGCTTCAGGTGAAAGAAGCATTTAATATCTAAAGCTCATCAAGGCCTACATGAGAACAACAATGTCACAAGACAGACTGTCCTCACTTCTTATATACTCTCCATTGAGCATAAAATAAGGAAGACAAAATATACTGAGTCACTGATAGCAAGAACTGCTGAAGCCAATGTAAGGTGTAGTTTAATTCAGACAAAAATAACATTAGACATTACAGGCAGAGAGACAGAAGCCACCTCTCCAAAAAAGTAGAAAAGGAAGGGTTTGAGTGAGAAACAGAAGGGTTAAAATTAAGAGACCGCTGCAAATTGAACACTTCTTTTCCCCACTCATAACTTTCCTTTTCAACTTTTTTTCAGGAAAGACTGTTTTGTAAATGTTGACATGCTAATCATAATGGTGAGTGGAGTTTTTGTTTTCATCTACAGTTTGCTTTTTGTTGCTGTCGTGGTCATATGACTTTCAATACAATGTGTCAAATATTATTTCACATTTAGATCACTGGTTGTGTTGTGAAAACAAACTCAATGACGTGGCCATTGGATGTACTGGGTACATGACATTTTCCTCTTTTTTTTTTTTATTGTTGCATGCTGGACATTGAACACAGCACAATTATTTTCTCTCTGACAGCATATACTGTCCATAGTCTTGAAACAATGTGAGTTGTGTGGTTGAATTTATTCCACCACCATCTGAGTGACTGTTTCGGAAAATGTTTCTTTGAAATGACTCAACTATATTTTCTTAAAACATGGTTCCTGCTATCAATATAAGCAACCGTAGTGTATGTCTGCTGCTTCTGTGCCCCATAGCTGAGATGTGGCTTAGGACCATTTCACTCTGTCATCAAAGAATTGCTTCTCCAACCGAGATCTGCAAGGTTTCAAGTCAGACACTGTATACACGTCAGATATTTTTCTGCTGCTCAGGGCCTAGCTCCAACAGACACAGTTCACCAGTGGTGTTACAAATGACATATCATCATCTTCTCTGAAGTGCCTAATAGAAAGTTTTAGCCACCTTTCATGCCTTCTGGTAAAGAGAAAAAAAAAAAAGACTGATCACTTTGACATTTCATTATGTCTGGTCTGTCGGACAAGTCAAAATTCACTTTCCATAAACATTTTTAGAATGTCAAAAAAAAGTTAACCACCACACATCTTTATAGCATCTCTTTAAAAGGTGGTGGACTAGCTGAAAGGGAATATTTAATAGCAAAATGTGCCATTGTTGTCTGGTTCATTTACATTTTGAACTGAAGAGGTCAACCTTCACAAATCACTAGAAACAGGAGTAGGCGATAACAGTGTGACATTAGCTAGGACCCTTGAATGCTTTTTGAAAATTATATTATGATAACCATTTAGTTCTGCAAGACTTTGTTTTATAACTACAACCTACAGCTGTTTCAACAAAGGCATTTCAAATGGATAAAAACACTGAAAACTTGAATCTACTTTAAAGAAAAAACACATGTAATTCAGGAATTTTCTATCCAATAAACCAAAGTATTAGCTCAACAGATTAATCAATTAGTTGTAGCCTTACTTGAGAATGAGGCTATTTTTCAAAAAGCTGAACCGAACATACATCTTGCTACATGACAATGATCAGACATTGCACAATTGGTCAAAAACAATGAATGTCGGGTTATTGAATGGCCGAGTTTAGGAATGCCGATACCACTTTGTTCAGACCGAGTATAAGTACGAGTACTTATATTTGAGTACTTGGCACTACTTGGTACTACTGGAAAATGTAAACAATACACAACCCATCGCAAGCTTTTATTTGAAAGGAAATACACAAATCTGAAGTCTTATTGTTACTGCCGAATGTATACAAGGTTTCACTGCAGACTTTCATTTTGAAGACAAAATACAATAAACGGACGTCTTATTGCTGCTGCTGAATCTCTAGTGTTGCCTACATGAGGCTAATACATTGTAGCTAATGAGTTGTGACAGTGAGCTAGCAAACTTCTTACCTTGGGTTGTCGCTCAGACAATGGCTACCTTTGCATCAATGCCACATACTGACAGTTCAACACAAATTTTTAAGTGGGCCATGCATGCAAACAAGCCCTCAAATATGACGTAATGGAAGCAGTACTGTAAAAAATAAAAATATTCTCCCAGCCAATGGTGAGAAACGTCAGCTACGGAAGCTAGGGTTTACCTACTTCTTTGCCCTTATGATTACATACCCGTGTCCAAATATACAGACAAAAGTCAGGGGGTTAACTTACTTTACAGAGGGTGTGGTTTCACATGACGATAGCAGTTCCTTTCAACCATTCAGTATTTGCCCAAATGCTCACCCATTATTGGGCAAATGCTAGTTACCAACATTTTCAAGAAAACAGAGTTTCTGTTTTCAAGACACAAACTGACTAAATGGCTGGTATCTGAAGGTTAATCTGACTCTGGGGCGGTAGATAAAAGGTCCCAGACAAATACCCAAACTATTTTATTAAATACTGAGCCTTCTTGTAATTATATATTATGTATGTACAGTGTGTGTGTGTGTGTGTGTGTGTGTGTGTGTGTGTGTGTGTGTGTGTGTGTGTAGATAAATGATGTGTTGTTTGAGGCAGATAAACACACAGACAAAACAAGCAAAAGAACAAGGCAAGCATAGTTCTGCCGGCCTGGATTAGAAAAGGATGAATGCTGTGGACCGGGCTGGATTCGATCCACAGTTTACTATGTGACAGACTGCATCATTAACCACCACGCAATTTAAACAGTGGGTGTGGTTGCACGTGATACGTATGTAGTGATGTGGTGTCTATTCACTCCTTGCACTGTCAAACCAATTAGTCGAAACTGCACGGTTCTCGAAACTAGATCGCTACATTCATTAACATCCAAACCAACAACAGGTATAACAGGGTCGCTACACTACATTCAATGTGTTAAATTATTAAGGGATTAATGTAGATGGCTAGCTAATTGCTATACAGTACCTATAATGAAATCGATGCCTCCTATCACTCCATGGATGGCTTGTTTCTTTAAAAAACCATGACAGTTGAATAGCTAACCACTACGCTAGGTGAACTATACGGTGTAAATCAAAATCAAGAATAATGTGTTCGTTGACGGTGCAGGTCATCCACTGCATAAGCATAAACAGTTTTACTTCAGGCTTACTTTAATGTAGCTACTGAAGCTTGTAGCCAGCAAAGTTGTAATGTAGCTATATAGTACCTATAATGAAAACAATGACTCCAGACACTCCATTGCTGGTTTCTTTGGAAAACCATGATAGTTGAATAGCCAACCACTACATTATGTGAACTACATGATGTAAATCAGTTTTACTTTAGGGTTATTATAACGTAGCTGCTAAAGCTTGTAGCCAGCTAAGTTCTAGTCTTTCCTGAACAAGTCCTAATGCCTAATTTGTTTGGTCTGTGGCGAGGATCGAACCCTGGTCGCCTACATGACAGCACACGGTCCGACAAAAAACAACCCAGACCATCTCTGCTACTTCAGTAACTTAGTAAGGGAGCGTCAGACAATACGAGCATGCAACTCAATAGAGGTGAGATCAACACTGAGGATTCATCTGATCTGACAACACAAAAGTTAGGGGAGTAGTGGAATGACACTGTCCCAATACAGAAATTAGGGAGGGATGAAAGAAGATCAGGTGAATGAACTGTTTATTTTTACTGCAGATAACATCTATTCTAACCTTGGAGTACTGTCTTTCAAAGAACAGCTTGCACAACGTCACATATGGGAGTTTCATCGGTCAGAATCGCACCAAGTATTTGTCAACATGTTGCCATGGCAACATGAGGCTGCATCTTAACAAATCAATTGGGGCACAGTGGGGGTGAAACAAAGACAGAGAGAGTGCAAGAGACAGAGATACTGAAAGAGGACACAGCATCCTTTATTTCCCTCTCCATATTTAGGAGAAAACAGCTTCTCAGGATGACAACTATATTTACCAGACTGCTCAACACTTCTGCTTCTGGCCATGGAGGACTGAACCTAGGCAGAGCAAAGCAACCCAGTTGTCTCCTCCTGTCGTCCTACCTCATCTCTTCTTTCACACATTTCTCCTTCCTGCTTTCCTTTCTCTTCAATTTGCCTCAATTTTTTCCTTACTCATTTCTACCTCCTCACATTTGTCTCTTTCCTACACTTGATAATTTCAGCTCTCATTTCATGAAGCTTTTGCCCTTGCTGAGGATACCAAGTGATCTGTGATTTTGGGCAAGTACCAAAGACTACAGCATATAGAGGGCTACTTCATAGAACTTTTCTGGCCCTACTGCAGGCTAACAATCAGCTTTACCACAGCACTCACTCCAAACAGTAGCCTGTACACAAAGAGATTGCACTGGCAAGACAATGTACCTTCACCATGAACTTCAGCTAGTTAACCTCGATATTGAGATTTAAATGTGTTATTGGGGAATCATCCCATGAACTCATTGACATGTGTTGGTTTATGCAAAGGCGACTACCAGGATCATACAGATGCCGGTACTGGTGACTTGTTCAGCAAAATGGAAATCCAACATGCTTTCTCAATCTTCCATTTTCAAAAACAAGTTTGCGAACTTCTGACCAGTCAACATATCCAGTGGGGATATGCCACCAACTGAGCAAGTTCTCCCACATACAAAAGATGAGATTTGCCTGTAATTTTCATCATAGGTACACTTCAACTATGAGAGACAAAATGAGAAAAAATGAATCACATTGTAGGATTTGTAATGAATTTATTGGTAAATTGCTCGGTAAAATAAGTATTTAGTCACTTACAAACAAGATTTCTGGCTCTCACAGACCTGCAACTTCTTCTTTAAGAGGCTCCTTCGCCCTCCACTCGTTACCTGTATTAATGGCACTTGTTTGAACTTGTTATCAGTATAAAAGACACCTGTCCACAACCCCAAACAGTCACACTCCAAACTCCACTATGGCCGAGACCAAAGAGCCGTCAAAGGACACCAGAAACAAAATTGTAGACCTGCACCGGGCTGGGAAGACTGAATCTGCAATAGGTAAGCACCTTGGTGTGAAGAAATCAACTGTGGGAGCAATTATAAGAAAATGGAAGAACTATCACTGATAATTTCCCTCGATCCAGGACTCCACGCAAGATCTAACCCCGTGGGGTCAAAATGATCACAAGAATGGTGAGCAAACATCCCAGAACCACACGGGGGGACCTAGTGAATGACCTCCAGAGAGCTGGGACCAAAGTAACAAAGGCTGCATCAGTAACACACTACGCTGCCATGGACTCAAATCCTGCAGTGCCAGATGTGTCCCCCTGCTTAAGCCAGTACATGTCCAGGCCCGTCTGAGGTTTGCTAGACAGCATTTGGATGATCCAAAAGAGGATTGGGAGAACTTCATAGTCAGATGAAACCAAAATAGAACTTTTTGGTAAAAACTCAACTTGTCGTGTTTGGAGGAGAAAGAATGCTGAGTTGCATCCAAAGAACACCATAACTACAGTGAAGCATGGGGGTGGAAACATCACGCTTTGGGGCTGTTTTTCTGCAAAGGGACCAGGACGACTGATCCGTGTAAAGGAAAGAATGAATGGGGCCATGTATCATGGGATTTTGATCGAAAACCTCCTTCCATCAGCAAGGGCATTGAAGATGAAACATGGCTGGGTCTTTCAGCATGACAATGATCCCAAACACCGCCCGGGCAACAAAGGAGTGGCTTCGTAAGAAGCATTTCAAGGTCCTGGAGCGGCTTAGCCAGTCACCAGATCTCAACGCCATAGAAAATCTTTGGAGGTAGTTGAAAGTCCGTGTTGCCCAGCGACAGCCCCAAAACATCACTGCTCTAGAGGAGCTCTGCATGGAGGAATGGGCCAAAATACCAGCAACAGTGTGTGAAAACCTTGTGAAGACTTACAGAAAACATTTGACCCCTGTCATTGCCAACAAAGGGTGTATAACAAAGTAGTGAAATTAACTTTTGTTATTGACCAGATACTTATTTTCCACCATAATTTACCAATAAATTTATTAAAAATCCTACAATGTGATTTTCTGGATTTTTTTTCCTCATTTTGTCTCTCATAGTTGAAGTGTGCCTATGATGAAAATTACATGCCTCTCATCTTTTTAAGTGGGAGAACTTGCACAATTGGTGGCTGACTAAATACTTTTTTGCCCCACTGTACTAGCCTCTATCCGACATGAAAGAAAGCTAGAAAATAAATAATTCATTTATTTATATATTATTATGTGAACAACAGTATTAACCTAAAAAAAACTGACAAAAACACCAAATTGACGCACAGCCCCCCCGGAAAAGACCAGAGTGGCACGATCAGGGCACAAATTATGAAAACAAACGTGGCAAAAAATGGAGGTATACACTGGCCTTCATGATATGACTCTCCATGAAGAAATCTAGTACCAGTCAGGGAGGCATCAAGGCTAAGTGTTTAGCAGATCTTAGTTACCGCTTTTGCCCCATCTTCATTTTCATTCAAATGTAATAACTTGCCACTCACCTGGGAGATGTACTTCTTCCAGAGAGGCTCCTCCTCATTGATGTCAAACTCATTCCAGCCATGGTAGGCACGGCGACGGGTCACCTCACTGTTGGTCAGGCCGTACTGCAGGTCAGCCTGAGGAAAGGAACATGGTGTCACACAATATTGGTGTCGGGTATCGATCACACGTTTACGGGATGAGATGGATTCACCCTTCAATGTGCTGGATGGGCCCAATTTAACACAGTGATGCCAACAACTGTTCTTTGAAACATTAATGTTAAGGAATTGACGGGAGTTCATGCCATCGCTCCATCGTCACTGGGCCAGACATACCTGCAGGATACAAGTAACTTCGTTCACCGGTAGTTCACTGGCTTTTTTTGAGGTTAATACTGGAACCATGGTCTCATCTTCACATTGGGGTTGTATTTCGGAAAGCTGCACATCCAACAGAAACAAAAACAATTATCAGACACAATTCGGTCAACGGTTTAATCCTCTTTGATATAGCCTCGTCAGATTAGTTGGTATCCCAAACAATGATACATTTCTAATACCACTGATTTAAGATTTAAGCTGTAGATTAAGCTGTGACTCCACTATGCCAATGCTGGTTCTGCCAGTAGAACAGATGTCCAACTGACCACCAGTGTCCACCCCAGTCAGCCCAACAGCATCACTAACACAGAGGTTTGACATACCACGATAATACAAATGTTAACCAAATGTTGTCAGCAGATTGTTTCAAAAGACAAAAGGCATGGTTGGGAAAGGACAGTACTTCACAGCAACACCCCATGTGTCTACTGGTTGCCGTGCAGAGATACGGCTTCAAACTGGTGTACAGTTAAGAAATCTAGCACAAGTTACAGGGTAACAGAACCTAAATTCAGACACAAAAATCTGGCAACTAGGATCACAGGTTCTCTAATCCAACAGTAACTGATGTCTAGCAAAAGGCAGTTCTCTGGCAAGACAGTGAACCACTGAGGTCACTTGTCACTCCTCGCCAACCGAACAGTCTCAAGTCAACGTCATGCAGAGGGCAACGAGGTTGACCTTGCCTGACATGGTAATCAAACACCAGGGTGAAATACCTGTTCTGAACGTACTCATCGCTACCAGTCTGCGTCTCTTGGTCCTGGCTGTACTATGTACTGGTAAAGAGGTATCCAGCCAACATCCGTCAGTGAGCCTACTCCTCTAGAAACTCCAAAGCCCTCTCCTTCTCCTTGTCTGGTCACTTCCCTATCTACTCCCTGGGATTTAGATGTGACGAAGCATCTTGCATAAGAGGCTGGAGAGTGCTCTGTTCGCCTGAGAGGATTCCCTTTAACGAAGAGTGACAAGAGCTTAAACCTTGATCAGAATGGACTTGTCTTTCCTCATCTTCACTCCATCTATATAGCATACCATGTCTCACTCTCTCTCTCCACCACTCTATAATAATGAATGAAAAGGTCAGTTTGAAGAGCTGTAGAAGAAAGACTGGTGAAAGACATGGATTAGAGGGGCTGAGGGGTGTGTGCTCTCCATATGAATGTGCATCTCCTCATCTTTCCTCTCTTCGCCCCCCCAAACTTTCCCTACTACTCACCCCACTCTCAAAGCTTCTGAAAGTTTGCAGGGTCTCCACATACCAAACTGTGTAATTCCCACTATTTTAGGGTTAATCATTTCCAGGCAACTCAAATGTACCCAGGTAAAACTCTACTAATGAGACTATGGACAGAGAGGACAGAGCAAGAGAACAGACAGAGAACAGAGAGAAAGAAAACAGAAAGAGCAGGTAAAAGGCCTATGCCCTGAGGGGGGGAAGCATTTGGCTGTAACACAGCACACAAAGAGATAGCAGGAGTAGATGAGATGTTGTTTGGATCAACATTAAGGTTTATATACAGTGTGCTCCAGGAAATTTGACTGTGGAATAATTTAATTGTTGTTTTTTTGATTGATCTTACATTTAAAAAATATATATATATATATATATATATATGAATCTAACCAGAATTCTGTGAAAAGTAAAATTATTGGTAATTATTTTATTAAAAAACATCTGCTTGTTATCAAGTATTGTTTTTTGCCATGTGTCTGAATAAGCACTTAGTTAATATAAAGCAGGCTTTTTAAAATCTGTTTGAATGGTCTCAAGGGCACACTACCACACATCAAAGAAAGCTGGTCAGATCTGGCAGACTGCAGTAACTTCTGGTGTTATGGCCAAGACCAGGTGAGCCATGTTTGTAGTAGATTGGCTGTTAACTGTTAAACTGGTTGATTATAAATCAAGTCCAAGCAATCAATTTCTCTCTTACACATTAGCTTATTTAGGTTACACACACACACACACACACGATGAAAAAGAGTATTACATGTGTCAAACACACCCCGTTATATAAACATGTACAAGGTGTGTGCTGTGACATGACCAGTGGTGCAGGACATAGAGAGGATATTGGCACACAGAAACACACCCTTTACTTCACATTCGCTGGTAGTAACTAGTGAGCCCATCCATTCTCTTCCCTTTTGTTTCCATGACACCTGTCCATGTATGTTGAACAGTACAGTTGTACAACATTATTGAGGATAACAGCAAGACAATAACCCCAAAGCCTTCCTCTAGCTCAGATTAGGGCAATATTTTTTGCACCATGGCCCACATAAGGATTTTAAAATTAAAATGGAGGGCCACATGTTTAGTAATTTGTTCATCATTTTTTGTGGGCGAGAAAGGGGCAACAATTAAAACATTCATAGAGTAGGTCCATTATAATGACTAAATAGTTTCAAGTCCGGTTCAGCTGTATAAGAATGGACTGGTGAGTTATGTTGTGAAGATGCGACTGTGGGATGCTGGCCTTCTAGGCAGAGTTCTTAACTCTGTCCAGTGTTTGTTCTTTTGTCCATGTTAAGCTTTTCTTTTCATTAGTCAGCCTGAGATATGGCTTTTATTTTTACTCTGCCTAGAAGGCCAGCATCCCAGAGTCACCTCTTCACTGCTGACATTGGGACTGGTGTTTTTCAGGTACTATTTAATGAACCAGCCAGTTGAGGACCTGTGAGGCATCAGTTTCAGAACTAGACCATTGTGCACTGGGTCCTCAAACTCTTTCTTTTAGTGCAAGTTTGCGCCGTTCTTTGGAGGCAGTAGTACACGTCATAGTTATGATAGTTTCTTGGCAATATCTCGCTATTATTGCCTTAATTTTCCAACCGAAAGGATTCTGGACATTTTGAGCCGGAAATCGAATCCACAAACGCTGATGCTGAAGATAACTAGTCTAAAGAAAGCCAGTTTTATTGCTTCCATAATCAGCACAAAAGTTTTCAGCTGTGCAAACTAGGGTTGCAAATGTTCAGGCTATTCCATAATCGATGGTCAATATCGTAAACGATCAATCAATTGATTAACCTTTTAAATTTTTTTCTATAACTCCAATGTGTAATTGTTTTCCGAAATAACATAATTTTTACTAGATGTGGACATATTTGACACCATGTATGTAACTAAACAATCTGAAAACGAGCGCAACGTCCTTGCTGGATAAAAAAAAACAACTGTACATTTTTAAAACAATTGAAAGATCAATGAATAATAAGCTATTTTAAAACTAGGCCTGTATTTAAAAAGAACAAAAAAAAGCTAATCAGACTCACCATTTTGGGATGAGTATGCCTACTACATTTAAATGAGGCCAACGACGGGCCCTGCCGATATACTATGAGCTTTTATTGCAATTGTATCTTTTTACCTGGCAAATCTCTTGTGTTATCCTCTGCCCATTGTTGATTACAGTTATTTCTAGCAAAATCGATGTAATAGTCGTTTGAGAGGAGGAGAATGTTTGTCAAGTAATACATAATTGGCATAGCCTAATCATTGTGTTATTTCAACACATTATTTACAGTGAACATGATAATTTTTTTAATCAAAAGTATCACAAGCCACGCTTATTTTGCTTGCTTAATCTTTCATTGGATTACACCGCTATAGATTATTCAGAGGGTTCCCCTCCCAACTAGTTTTATTGCATTCTAAATTAATACTAAACTGAAATTGCCTACGTTGATCAAGTAAAATGGCAGTCGATCAAATTCTTATCGACAATTAATCGAGCTTTGATTAATCATTAGCATTCCTAGTACTAAAAACTGCACAAAGGTTTTTGAAATGACCAATAAGCCATTTAAAATGATAAACTTGGATTTGCAAACATGGGGCCTTTGGAACAGGAGTGATGGTTGCTGAAAAGGGGGCTTTGTACGCATGTAAATATTCCATTATAAATCAACCATTTCCAGCTACAATAGTAATTTCCAACATTAACAATGTCTACTCTGATCAATTAGATGGTATTTTAACGGACAAAAATATTTGCTTTTCTTTCAAAAGCAGGGACATTTCTAGGTAACCCCAAACTTTTGAATGGTAACATATCAGGTGTCAGGTTGAATGGAACAACTTGCACCAGCTCTTTGTAAACTCTAAGCCCTGGAACATTAGTTGGCAAACTTTCTGATAGAACACATTCAAGTGTCTGGCTAATGGGAACTTCTCATCACCAGTTCTGAGGTTGCTCTTGCGTTCTCTAGTTCTCATCTTCTGATATCTCACAAAAATATATAAAAGTCACATGGGCTTGCCTTAGAAAGAGAACAAACTTGAGGCTTTAATGAATATATACTGTTAAGTGATCCCTTTGAAACAGGTGTGCTTACTCTTGGTTAATATGAGGGTAATTTTGAAGATCGTGTGAAAAAGATAACCTTTTAATAATTTATATAAACAAAATTATTTTCAAACGATGGTTCACCTCTTAGATTTCTTTACAGACTCAATGTTTGAATTAAAAGCTGCATAGTCGCAAATGTTGGATATATGACCTGAACCACAGTGGGGGCTGAGGAGTGACCCTATACCCATTTGATTTAGACGATATCATCGCAAAAACCCAAAACATGCTGATATATGCCCATACCAGCACTGCACACTGGGTTGTTGACTCTCATCTACTATAAAAGCACAGCCAATCTGCAAGAACAAAGTTCTACCTGCAGTATGTATTATTCCTTAATGCTCATTGGTTGTGGCAGTGTCACATGGATCTCTATGTTGAAACGTGTTGTCACTCATTAACAGCAGAGTTGATTTTGTTGCGGTGTGGGCAGGGGCGCATATTCCACACAATGAAATGCGCAGGCACTACAGGTACCCAGGCAAAACAGAGGGCCGGCCACACCAGGCCTACCAGCTCAGCAGTGACATCCATTTCCTGGATTCCCCTGCGGTGTTATCAACCATGCAGCCGGATTTAGGGTCATAAAATATTGTTTGGATAAAGGGCGGGCGGGTTGAACACTGAATGACACTGCTAGGCCTAACATTTAAGAAGCATTATAATTTACACTAAACAATGAACCCGCAAAACGTAAAGCTAGCCAATCAACACCTCGTATGAAAAGACAACATCTGTAACATTTCAGTGATGCTCATGAAATTCAGTAACATGTCAAAGACATACTGAGACACAGTGAATAATACAAACCTTTTAGACTAACCCAATGAGGCCAATACAAGGAAAAGTAAACTACTATGCTTATACAGTCATCCTGCAACGGCCTTTAGGCTATGTTACCAAGGAAAAAAAGATCAGCAGCCCAACTAACATATACACAACTAATTACACAGAAGATTAAATACATCCCAATCTCCAGTTTTCACACGGATACACAAAGAAATATATAGCTAGTCAGACTGCACATACCATAGGTATTTTTTCCGGATGTGCCATTTTCATCGTAGATCAGGCTGTTGCTACCTATCAAATTCGTATTTCAGTGGCTGAATCACAGTCCAAGGAATACCTTACTCTGTGCGTCTCTCTCTGAAGAGCTGACAGAGTTTACATGTACTATAGGAGCATTGTGCTTCCTTATTACGTAGCCTATTTATACAAGAACTTCCCACATGAAAGATTACACCAGGGTTGAACACACCTTAACAATCAGTCTAGAATGTCACATGGTGCAGTTACGGTGTTGCTGGAGGTCGAGCCTATGAAGCCAGTCTGAAGAAGTCTAAGGTGTTTTTGGTGTTTCAACCTTGACCTTGCAGTTCTTTACGCTCATACCTGTATACGGGCTGAAAATTGCAGATCTGGGAAATGATAAATTGCAACGTATTGACAGTACAAAAACACGCAACACATGACGTCAGAGCTTAGCCTCTATGCTTTGGTGTATGGTTATTGACTGGCAGCTTTTTTCAAACTAACAAGAAGCTGCCCACGTCTCTCCCACTTATTGGGCCAATGTGCTGTTGTCACAGTCGATCAAATGTATTTATAAAGCCCTTTTCACATCAGCAGTGGTCACAACGTGCTTTTACAAAACACCCAGCCTGAAACCCCTGGGAGCAAGTAACAGTATTGAAGCGCAGTGGCTATGAAAAACACCCTAAAAAAACACCCTAGGGGGTGAAATTATGCAATTAAGTCAGAAATACTGCAAATAAAACTGAATGAATGCTCTGTGAATAGGGCTGTTTATAGCGCTCTAATATAGGTGTCAAACATACAGATCACATAATAATAAAAAAAATTGTACACACACACACACACACACACACTTTATTTTTCACAACTATTTCATATAGAAAAACCATTATCATTTGCACAGGTCAAATCCAAACACAAATGATAATGGTCCTACATTCATATATTTTTACGATTTCTAGTTTTTTTATAGAAATCACAAAAGTAAAAAGCCAGAGAAAGTCAGACAGAAGTATTTATATATATTTTCAGTGTTGAAGAACGTGGATAAATAGCCTACAGATGTACATGACCTCAGACTTCAGCTGATCTGCGGTTGTCTTCCATTTAATTCAAGACATTGTTGGATGGGGGTAAAACGCCTGTTCTTTGCATCCATAGGGTAAATCCTTTTGTTCTAATATCGGAGTAAAGTTTACCTTTAGAATTTGAAATATATTGTTTAAATTATGGAGAAGCACTTAATGCCTTTGGAAAGTGTTCAGACCCCTTCACTTACTCCACATTTAGGTGCGTTGGATACCATTTATTATTCAATTCAAATTATATCATAATGAATCTATACATAATTATATGATTCAGTTATAATTATGATCTACACAATAGCCCATAAGGACAAAGCAAACACGTTTAAAAAAAATTGGCCATGACACTCGTGTCCTTGGGTCATCCTTGAGATCTCTGTAAAACATGATAAATTGTGACAAATTCAATGGAATGGACCGCATTTAGAGAGGTACACACCAGTCTATATAATGTCCCACATTTTACAGTGCATGTCAGACCAAAAACCAAGCCATGAAGAACTCCAAGATAGAATTATTTCAAGGCATAGATCTAGGGAAGGCGATGAATATACTGCTGAAGCATTGTACATTCCCAGGAGCACTGTGGGCTGCATTGTGAAATGCAAGAAATTTAGAAACACCAAGACTCCAAGAGGTACCTGTCATTTTTCTTTGTCATTATTGGCTGTTGTGCCTTGAGGCTTCAATTATACATTGGGGTGTTTGTGTGTGTGTGTGTGTGTGTGTGCGTGCGTGCATGAGTGTCTATTGAAAAACGACAAGAGGGTGTGGGCCTACTTAAACATTGGGTGCATTAACATTATATTTCTTAGTCAATAGAACAAGACTCCAACTATGTGCGAGGATGACGTTTTTTAAAACAAAACAACTTCCAGTGCGTCTGCTCTAGTTGACACCACAGCAATAATAAGCGCTCACTTTGCACAGAAGACTCTGCTAACATTTTTTAAATGTAAATAAAAGGACATTTACCTACAAGCACAATTTGAAGACAATATTTTGTCCTCCCAAATCGCTTGTCTTCTGACAACCATTTTCCAGTAATTTTAATGTTAAAATATTTCCAATTCATCATCAACAAAACGTGGCAAAAACAACAATAATAAAATGCATATAAAACCAGTATAATGAAATGTTAGCTACCCAGTTGTGTCCTTACCTTTGGTCTAATTATTGTCCCATAATCTCCAAACTGCTGCCTGTAAATTGCTGCAGTGATTACTCTTTTCATATTGCCTCTAAGATTTTTTTTTTATCCCAGACAACATAGAAATGAGTTTATCTTGACCAGTGCAGCAAAGGAAAAATGGACTTGGTCAAGCCCTTTCGGATGTAACGTCCCATATGAATGTGCAGGCACCCACACAGCCTCAGTGATAATGCTGCTCCTGAATGTCAACGACACGTCAAAGTCCTATAAATCGTAGTCCTTAAGGGCACACAATCAGGAAAGCAAGAAAGTACAAACACTGTCGATTTAAGACTAAAACAAGAAAAAGAACACGACAGACTCTAGCATGCACAGGTTCACTCACAAAATGACTGGCTAGAGTTAACCACGAAATAAAGTCTTGCGAAATTTGGAAGATGCCTGATTATATTCAGTGTACATACGTGTGAAGGTAAAAAATACAGTGCCTCGCAAATGTATTCAGACCAAGGATTTCACCACTTCCTAATGAGATGGATGGATTTGACTGGTCAGATCAAGAGTTTGCTAGTAAAGTTGCAATGACCGATAAATCAGGCTAGGTTAGCAGGCTACATTCTACAGAGTGAATCAGCAAAACAGCCCAGTGACACAAAAATGTGTCTTGAAAATGACTACAGGGCAATTCCGCATAAGAACAATTTCCAATAAATATATTTTAATATATATATTTAGGAGATTTGTGCCAATTCCTCGGTTCTTAGAGGCAAATTTAAATATCACAACAATGAAAGTATTAAGGAAATTTTGCAAGTATATCTTTAATATAAAAGATTAAATTAACTTTTACGTCACATCCATAACGGTCAGTCACAATGGTTGATTATCATAAATGTTGTTTTTGTATGCAGCCAAGCCTTCCTTTGAAAGTGGCTATCATTTCTACACCTAAGATTAACATATTTTTGTAAATATTTCTGTTCCCCCAAAAATCCTTGTCTATTTCTGTCCCATTCATAATGCAAGCTCTGTTGTTGACGTGAAATTTTAAGTAATTCCACAGAACATTTCCTCGGCAGGTTCTACAAATATAAAGCCTAACATTACACTTTAAGTAATTTTGTGAGGCAATTTCTTTCTGGTTTGGTTTGAAAATGACATCCATAACATTGGAATTGCCCTAAAGCGTTATTATTTCCTTCTACAATGCATATTGTAGCCATAACATTATAACCACCTGCCTAATACTGTGTAGGTCTCACAGATGCTCGATTGGATTGAGATCTGGGGAATTTGTAGGCCAAGTAAACACCTTGAACTTTTTGTTGTGTTCCTCAAACAATTCCTGAACCATTTTTGCTTTATGGCAGGGCTCATTATCCAGCTGAAAGTGGCCAATTCCATCAGGGAGTACTGTTGTCATGAAAGGGTGCACATGGTCTGCAGCAATGCTCAGGTAGGATGTATGTGTCAAAGTAACATCCACATGAATGGCAGGACCCAAGGTTTCCCAGCAGAACATTTCCTAAAGCGTCACACTGCCTCGGCCAGCTTGGCTTCTTCCCATAATGCATCCTGGTGCCATGTGTTCTCCAGGTTAGCAACGCACACGCACCCGGCCATCCACGTGACGTAAAAGAAAACGTTATTCGTCAGACCGGGCCACCTTCTTCCATTGCTCCATGGTCAGGTTATGATCCTCATGCACCCGTCATAGGCGCTTTCGGCAGTGGACAGGGGTCGGCATGGGCACCCTGACTGGTCTGCAGCTACGCAGCCCCATAGGCAACAAACTGTGACACTGTGTTCTCACACCATTCTGTCCATATCAGCATTAACTTTCTCAACAATTTGAACTACAGTAGCTCGTCTGTTGGATCAAACCACACGGGCGAGCCTTCGCGACCCACATGCATCAATGACCATTGGTCGCACATGATCCTGTCGCCAGATCACCGCTTTTCCTTAGACCACTTCTGATAGGTACTGACCATTGCAGACTCAAAACGTAAATGATTTACGAATTTTGTTTCTCTATTAATTAGGATCATAGTAGATAATCTGTAAGTAGGCCCCAGGGTAAAAACAAATAGCAAACTTATCTTTGATGTAATGTTCATCAGATGCAGGATGCTTTTTGAGTCTTCCACTGAGTTGTCTTTAACATGCTTCCAATGACAATTTCAATATCAATTACAATTAATGTGTTACTTTTTATAGTATTACGATTAGTGTTTTTACAAGCAATTACAAATATTCTGCCTGGGTGAAAAACTTTTTTTTTATTCTGGTGACCAAAGATGTTTGCAAAATATTGCAGTTGCTGAGTGAGGCCACAGTTGAATAGATGTAGAAACTGGATGTCTTTATTATTCTGTACAAGCAGACAAGATGATAAAGGTCCATTGGAACTGACAAGACAACAGCTAGAGATAAGCCTACCTGACAAGAGTCTCAGAAAAAGCCTACACCTACTGTAGGATGTTGATGGCTTCAGTTACAAAAATAGGTCCCTTTTCTTGAGCTAGCCTATAGAAAAAGGGAGAAAATAAAATAGCAGAGATGAGACACACAGTAGCTTACCTATTAGGTAGAAATGTGCTTTAACCGTGTGCAAGACAGAAACTTGACAGCAGCCAGTGTTTCCCCGACAGAATTAGCAAAGTTAGCATGGAGAGATCCAACCAAACATTTCAGTCTTTTCTTTTGGCTGCATAGTTAACATTTTGCACATTCTACATATGTTACCACGACTTATGCCATATGCTGATTATCCTGAAATATCACACCACAATATTTTCACAATTATTAATGGTATTGTATATTTAAGAAAATGATGCATGAGGTGGTATAGTATTTTGAAAAAGTCCACAGCTAAAGGATATTTTTTTATGTACAGCACAACATGGAGTACCGGGATGCTGCCCTTAGTCGTGGAATATTGGCCACACGCCACAAGCCCACCCACCAGCCAGAGCTGACTTCCTGCTGTCGTAAACATTTAAATATACTGTATTTTCATCAAATGTTTTGCTATTTGGCAGTGGTGGGTACCTGCTGATAAATCAATATAGAGGAAACACTGGAAACATTAATAACAAGTACACATGATCACATTTAGAAAATGGTGTGCTGCTGAATATTTTTTGGTTTAAAATAGAAAGTCAGCCATCTTGGCTACTGGACATTGTCTTGTGGCCCAGTGTACAGACTCAATGTCTAAGCACCAGACAAAAAGGACCACAGGGTCTACTGCTTTCTAGAACAGAGGGTGGTGTTCGAAGAAACACAAACCCTGTCTGGTAACAGAGACGTGTGAGTCCACAAAGGAATGAAGGAAAAAAAGAACATGTGAGAAAAGGAGAAAAAAGAAGGGATGGAGGGTTCTGTGACAAGAGGTGCCAGAGGAAATTTAAGGATTGTGCGGGTCCAGCCATGCAGTCGGTCTTGTGAGGACATGAAACGACAGAGGGAAGGAATCAGTAAGAGGACATTGATACCATATGAATGATGGGTGAAGGAGGGAATGACAGTAATAGAAAGGGAATGTGGCCAGCCATAGAGAAGGAATGGGGGCCATCACACCACAATCTCTCCCTTTAGCAGACACACTTCAAGAGTAAACACATTACCTCCACACCTACGCTCTTCAACACGGATACAGACCCCTCCCTGTCCTGCATCTGAACTGGACAGGATAATAGCCTTCTGCTGTACTACATATTTTTACAGCCGCTGAATTATATTTTGTAACCTGAGCACAAAGCCAATTTGCAGAGGACACAAGACTGTGGACACACTTTCTACGCCTACTTCATAACCACTCAGTTGTGTAAACCAATCACCAAGGCAATAGGAAGAGAGTAGATTGCATAACACTATACAACCGTTAGATGCCATCACCTCCCTTGCAAATAAAAAATAAATAAACACACACTGATACCAACGCATTGTCTAGAACTGACGGGCCTTGTATACCTTATACCCCCAAGCCATGACTGGTCTAAGAAGTCCAAATGATCGTCCCTTTTTGCATTAATCCTTAAGGCAGGTCTGTATGAGCAGAGCAGAAACATTTTATTTTCCTGAGCCTGCTATGGATATTGAAATACACCATATGATTGTGCAGGTGTTAGGAAACACATTTGTACATACACAGGCTTGATCTGCTGATAGGGTGGCCTAGTGCCACCTCACCCTTTCCCAGATAAGATACGGTTGGTCAGGTATAATCAGATCAAGACTGATGTCATGATCTGTCAAAAGTTCCATCACATCTGAACAGGCTAAAATTCTTATCTCTTACCCAAAAAGTGCAATTGAAGTGCCACCTCATAGCGTGACAATTGAAAACAGAAAATCTTTTTTTAACTGCACTGCCTTTATGAACTCTGGTTTTTGCTGACCAATTTGCTTGGTTGCTTTTTTAACCACTGATACCATCATATTTAAATTCAATCTATTGAAATATTTCTGAGAAACATTTAAAGACAGGAGATTTTAGTACCAAAAGTAATCCCCAGTGAAACATGTCTGTTTAATATTCTATTATTGATAAAGACCAATTCTGTTGAACTTGTGACTATACAAAACAGTGCCATAAATGTTGGTAAAACTATCAACTTGGATATCAGTGTAAAGGTTTCACATTTTTTTCAATATTTAGAATTATCTGTTGCCTTTTGTTAGTCCTCCTAACTTCCTAGTATTAAATAACAGGTAATAGAAAACAGTTTTTGAAAACTGATCGTTTGAGTATGTATACTGTTGTTTTGGAACAAAGAGAAGGAACGATATGCGTCATCATAACACACCCCTGGAACTAAAGATGCATGGGAGCCAAATATAAAACACATTCAACGTTGTGACAGGCAACCTAGCATGAATTCAAAGAGTACGCCCATAACCTAGGGCATGGCCAGCATTTCCAATGCACATAAGTCTCAACCTAACTGGGTGTAATTTCCACCTGTCTCACGTATGCTGTCTAATCCATCAGCTAACATTTGCGGCCTATATTTGAGGCTTGCATGAGTGATTATGTACCTTGCTTTATTTGACCACATTATTTGAAAAGATTTGAGGCGTGTGTAAAATAAGCCATCAAGGTACGGTCAAAGTCATAAGACAATGTTAAGGTATACAGTGTATTGGTTACCATGTTATAGGGCAGGGCAAATAAGATGTAAGAAACATTCTAGCAAAATATAATAAAATTCCAATAACAAGACAAAGAGAAATTACATTATGAGGTTGTTTGTTTTTTAAAACACCCTTTATATAATTTTTTAGGTCTTATTTAAAATCTGTAAAGACAAATAAAGTTTTTCTAATTCATTGCACATGCTGAGTTTTTACTTTCACCAACCAGTTTTAAACAGCTACAAGATTTCATAACAACAGACTAACACGATCCCCTATATTTAGTTTCTTTATAGTCTTTACCAACATGTTGTAGACATTTAGCAAACATGAATGACAACGATTGTGACACTGTCACTTGCCCAAGACAAAAACATAATTCTTATATCAACAATAAAATCGGAGCCGCGGGTGAAATCCATTGGCGAATACCACAGCTACAACACGGGCAGACAAATACTGTGAAGTACTATTATTTCACTAACACTGCAGATATATTACAAACAGTTTATGCTATTAAAAAAAACGAATCCTTTTTTAAGCAGCTTTTATCCAGGTGCGTACCAGGATATGACTTGTAAATTGTAATTGTTTACCAAATAATCTGCCACTGGACGGATGATTATCATATCGTTCGGCCAAGTAGCTCTACGGGGAAAATACAGTTTTAATGGCGTCACTATTGTGCATGTTATTTTAACTTGGCACGTCGGCCCTTGTATACCTACCAATGACAAGTTTACCCAGATCTTTCAAATATAGTATACACTTGTCTGTCAACTGGCTGTCAAGCTATGTTCTAATTATACTAGCAAGTCAGCTTCACTGACCCACACTGTAGACTATTGCTTCTAATTTGTTTTTTTAAAGACACCACTTCAAAAAGCTATAGATCCGAGCAATTTATCTGAGCGTATCTAACCACTACACTAGGAAGAACAAGATTGAGTTTTTTCTAGTTATAAAGTAGCAAATAGTTTTACTTGAAGTCTCAGTTCCAAAAGTATTCCAAACTGTCTAAATCAAAACACCAAATGCAGAAATGTATTCCAATACTCACCCCAAATCAAATCACCTGTTTTTAAATAACATTTGCTAAGCAGACGGGTGCTCATTTTATATGAGAAATTCCTCCCAAAAAAATTCTACAGAGACAGAATAAAAACTCTAAATGACAACGCACTCACTAACCATGCACTTAATACTGAAGGGATGCAAACTGTTGACAGCTGAACATTTTAGACTTTGTGATCTAGCCAATTTTACCCCAAAATGCATGCATGGATGCATACTTTAAAAAATCCACCAGAAACAGTTGCAATAACTGTAAAAAGTTTTATTTTAGGCTTAGTATAACATAACTACTGAATGTTGTATCAAGCAAAGTTATTGTCTATCTTGAACAAATTCTAATGCATTATATTTTTGTGCCATTTCATTTTATGGCACAACAATGCTCACTTTAATTTCATTTGTGAATGACATTGATACAATAACTATCAATATTAGTTGACGATAACTGACTTTCGTCAAGTGAAAAGACGAGAGAACTGTGGAAACCTGCGCAAGGGGTTGTGATCTACATCCGGCCAATCACTATTTTCAGCTATGTTTAGTATTATTGATCATTTTCCAGTTTTGGGTATTTGGAGTGGCATGGTTACTATTGCCATTATGATATACAGATATTGTAGTATGAGTAATATTAAGTAGCTAAAACAAGCACTACACCTAGATTTGGATTATATTGGTTCATGCTAGGCCTTTAGTTCCAGGGGTGCTTTTCTGACGACACATCTGACTGTTCCTTGTATAAATGTTGTTAATCAACACTAAAGTATAATTCTATTGCAGGGAAAATGGGTCATTTCTTGAATCAAGTTAATTTAAGTAATGTGATGTATGGCATTAAATTGTCAAATATTCTAATGTTTCCTCACAAAAAGTCTAGCTGGGCCATCCACCATCAGCTAAGAGCATATAACTTCTTCCTTGTAAGTGTTGTATGGACCAAAAACTGCCTTGTTATGCACGCAAGTCAGTGTTAGCGAGACAGCTCATCTGTGCTATATACTCACACGGCAGTCCACCGCAACCTTACAATGTAGCGACTATTGCTTCAGTGTACCGAGCATGTGGGATAATGTGTGGTAGGAGATGATTGACCAGCAGACTAAGCCAAATAAACCAAAGTCTATTGCCCCAGGAATTTTTCAGAGTTTTGTCATTGGCTAATGAAGGAATGTTGGTTGAAGTCTTCAATGACCTCAAAATGTTTGGTCAGAGGTGTCTGGGAACAAGATTAGATTGGTCATGTTATAATATTCCCAATGACTAGCAAATAACCATTATATAGAGCTCTTTTTCCACCATATTATGTAAATGTTCTCCCACATCATAAACAGATATGGACCCAGAACCAAATGATTAATTACATAAGACTTTAGCCAGGCACTCAGTTGACTACTTTCAAATAGAGGAAGCTCTCAATAGTGCACTCACAGATGCAAAATGGGAAAAATATACAGATGCCACCTCAATCCAATTCTATGGGGTACTGTCAGCATGGCCACTGTACTTCAGATATATTGCCTTAAACAACACCTCACCAAACCAGCAGCAAATGAACCCCAAAGTCTATTTGACAACATAATTAGGTACATTTGGTGCATGTGATATTAATTGCAGTCCAAGAATGCATGGAATATTCCAGAAAACTGAATGCATCTCTGCTATCATGTCTGTTAATAAAATGTGGCCGTTTCTTTAGTCCATCTTTCGGTCAAAAGATCTGCAGTTTCTCAGGGCTTCTGCTTTTCTATGGAGAGCATGCTATTTTTACTCTGTGCTATCCTTATGAAGAACAGAAAACAGATCACACAATGATCACAGCATTGTACGTAGGTAAAACAGAATATGAATAGCATAATGTTACTGTAAAAGAAAAACACCACTGCATGAATGATAACTTCACGTTTACCAGTGACACATCCATTCAGCATCATTCAGTACCACAATGAAAATTTTGGAGCAAGGCCAATAGCGCCCACTATCGTTGATTTAAAGTTACATTTTTGACAAGTGCCGCGCGGTGTTAACTGTGATTTGCACATGCGCAGAAATTTCCCGAATGTCTGGAAAGTTGGATGTACACTCCGAACACATTAATGTTCAAAATATATCATAAATTGTTATTATGAATAAACTGTTTTGTTGTATTTCACCACCGATTTTTTTTCATTGGTCAGTAGATTACATTTGAGGTTACTACAGAAGACGTGGGAGGCCGGAGTATGTACGAATTTCCACAATGGTACACGACTGCCGATCAGGTGTATTTTCTCAACAGTATTAGGAAATGTCCAAGTTCCCACTTGGTTACGAACGCACCATAACATTAGCTAGCTAGCTACACTGATTGTCTGTCCTCTGCCCTAGCTATCCCGGCAGCCCTAGTTAAACAAAACCATTGTCAACGCATTCTTTCATAAATACAACTCCCTTTCGGGTATATACTACGCATTAGACATAAGAAGATGTTTATATAAAATGCCATAATCTGGAAATTTACCAGCAGCTCCCGTTTCTTCAGCATCTTCCGCGTAATCCACTGTCGCTTCTCGTTGGCCGTGTTCGAGACATAACATAAAAAAACGTGATGCATTGTGGGTAAATTGTGACTGTATCTATGGTATTTTTATGCTTGTAGATTCGTCATTCTCGGCTCGATTACACTATCGAACGCGCCCATTTACGGTCGCTGGTGAGGTCAGGACGTTAAAAACGTAGAGATCTTATTGGTAGAAATTGGTCTTGATGGTTATTTTTTTCAGTTCAGAAATATACATACAGTTGCATTATACACCTTAGTTGACTAAACATCCGTCCGTAACCGAGCAGCACAATTATGTAAACAAAGGAAAATAATATTAAATAATAACATTAAACAAGTGAACAAAGACATACTGTGTATCATAATGCTACTGGTCTTCATATAGTCCCTGTATGTTTATTAGGTCCAAAAGCCCGCTAGCATTTTTCTTTGAAAAAATACAGAAGTAAAAGTTCCTAGTTAAATGTAAAAAAACAAAAAAATAAGAATCTTCTCTAGGAACACAATACCAAAATCATTTGCTAATGTACAGATATTTTTACATTTTATATATTTTTTGAGACGTTTTTGGACAGTACATATTTCTAATAGAGCATGTTTGATTTTTGCGGCCTGGAGACACAAAAATAATTATTGGACAAATAACCAACAATTTGGCATCTTGTCCTTGTTTGGATATACAAGTGATTAAACCTTGTTTTATAGAAGAGGGCATATTCAAATTTTTTGTTGCTTCCTATAACATGTTAAATAAGAGTTATCTAAGAAAATCATAGAAATATCTATAGAAATAGGCAGTTAGGTCATCAGACCCAGTAAATGTATCTGAAGTTAAGTATTGTGCAGCTCTGTCGAAGTCTCTATCCTGAAATCTACATCCCAATCCTCTGA
>JACXGJ010005723.1:0-37607 GCA_016801105.1 Esox niger | reverse complement strand
GCATGAATCTCTGAGTAATTGAGATTACTAAATATGAAACATTTCAGGACTGCATGTAATCGGATTCTGAAGACAAAGCAATGTTTTAACAAACCTGTGGTCTGAAATAATAGCATCCATATAAAATAGGTGTGTTTCCTGGAACTGGGCCTTGATCTACACAGAGATCTGTCTTCAGGTCATTGACCAGCTGTTGATTTTACATTAAAATGAGCTATATGTAAAATGTTGCATTGTTATTAAATAATACATTCTTAATTTGAGTTTTGGTTTTTGGCAACAACAACAAAAAAAAATCGACTGAGGTCAGCAAAAGGTCACGGTAGTCCTTGCCCTCAGACATTGCTTTACATGTCATGTTTTTTATGAATCATTCCAGAATATTAGTGTTAGCATCACTCACAACTCCATAGCCAACCAAGTCACCCAGAGGGTCTAACATAGGATATACATTATCCAGATACCACTGGAAGGGTTTGCAGTTAAGCTGTTGTCTCAGCTTTTTCCTCTCAGAGACATCCCCAATGTCTATGCCATGATCCTATTGTGAAAGAGAAGAACATGGAGCAAGAAGATAGACAATCCATCTATTTTTTTACTTCTGGTTCCCTACTCATTTAGCAGTGATCACATACTTTTTATTATGTAAGTTACAGTTTTCATTATTTTGCACAAAGCACCAAACATGCACTCACAGTGCTTATTATTCTACAATCTGCTGAACTTAAGCCTACTTGGAATGTTTGTTCTGTACAGTACCTTCAATGGGAGGTTCCAGGCCATGTTGACATTGTGTTTGTATTCATCCATCCAGACCTCAGCTACCCTCAGAGCGTTCCTCTTCACTGTAATGCTCAGGTCAGGAAGATAGGGTTTGTGGGCTCTCTCAATATGTGCAATTTTAGAACAAGGTATGACCTCGACACCTCCACCGCAAAGCCACGCCTATGAAAACCAAACAACAGAAGAGAATAAAGAGTTTGTGGACTTAAAAGACTGCATGTTGACTCAAGGACAGAAAGGAATTCTTCACACACACACACACAACTCTGGTTGCGTTGAATGTATAAAATAAAAGCAGAGTGGCATACCCGAATGCCCAGTTCAACATTTTCCCCTCCATAGATCTTCATGCCACCATCAAGTGCACCAATTTCCTCAAAAAAATGGCGATCAACCACTAGTATGCCCATAATGGAGGGGCTCCTAACAAAAACACAGTGCAAAAAGTTGTAGTATATACCTTATACATTTTGTAATTAATTTCAAATGAATAAAGAAGGTGACAGCATCTTCCCAATGCTGTGCTTCCTAATTATACACTTGAGAAACTGTGTTTCCATCCTAGGATGAAATCACAGAACTTACTTTCCTGGTTGTGAATCGTCCTTCAAGGCGTACCACTCAGGTCTGAAGCTTTCATACATACACCAAAGGGCCCAGTCAAAGCCAACGGCAGAAGACACGTACTTTATGATCGTCAAATCATCATAACGGACATTGTCAAACATTGGTGTCAACACCAGCGTGCGGTCCTCCTTTATCCTAGCTAACAGTGGCTCCGCCCTTGTCATAGAAACACGGAATGAAAACATAATTAATGGCAGACGGTGATTTTAAAAGTCTCACAGATTTCATTAGTTAATAAACCATTTGGACAACCATTCCACATGGACTTCTATGTGGGCGTCTAGGATAGCCACGACGTCCCCTGTAGCTTCCCTCCACCCGGAGAGGCGGGCCTGTGTGAGGCCCAACTGCTCCGAATGTCTCACTTTCTTCACCAGGCCTGGACGCTCCTTGTGGATAAAGTTCATGTAGTCATCTAGCTTCTCCTTTAAATCCTCTATGACAACAGAGCAGACACTTGTGAATCAGTGGTCCACAAATCTTTTAAGGTTCAATCTATGGTTTACTCCACCATTATTTGCACCACTGGCCAAATTGCTTATCTTAATCATTCTCTCAAAATATGAGAGAATGACCATTTAATTTGAATAGAATGCATTTATGATATATTTATATATGTGGAAAGAATCGACCAATGAAGCCAACCATTGGAGCTGTGGTCATCCACCAGTATTATGTCTTTGAGCAGGCGTTGGGGAGTCTTGTCTATGATGCTGCGTATCGCTCTCTTGATGATTGACAGGGCCTCGTCCAAGTAGATCAACACCACGCTGATGGTGGGCAGGTCATAGGGGTACTGGTGCTTAGAACACCTGACAGGCACAACAAACAACCATGGTAAACCACATTCTTTATATTGACCAAAGCTTTCCCTTTTAATTTCAATGTTATTTTAGTAAACATTTATAATGGGTTTCTATACAATTTATAGGCCTAAATATTAATAGGTATATGTACAATAAACCTCTTAATGTTGGATGTGCCATAGATTCTGGTACACATTTAACACACAGCATGCACAGCGCCCGTGCAACTAGTCAAGAAGCCATAATTTCTTGAAAGCAATACTTTTACCCCCGAACTGTTAATGAGGATGCCGAGTGAATACAGTATTCTGTCTTAAATTCCTTGGAAAATCTGTATCCATAATCTGTATAAAGCTGAAGGAAATATATATGAAGCTACATGGTACAATATCAATCCATCCAATTTATTTTACAACCCTGTTTCCAAAAAGGTTTATCTGTGCAAAATGCTAATAAAATCAGAAACTCTGTATTTTTATAAAAAACTACACAAAAACAACATATCAGATATAAAATCTGTTATTGTTTGTGAGAAAATACAAGCCCATTTTGAATTTGATAGGTTCCTCTTATATACACATGTTTTACGTTTTGTTCTGTTGGCGATATACTGTGGGGAGAATAAGTATTTGATACACTGCTGATTTTGCAGGTTTTCCTACTTACAAAGCATGTAGAGGTCTGTCATTTTTATCATAGGTACACTTCAACTGTGAGAGACGGAATCTAAAACAAAAATCCAGAAAATCACAATGGATTATTTTTAAATAATTAATTAGCATTTTATTGTATGACGTAAGTATTTGATACATCAGAAAAGCAGAACTCAATATTTGGTACAGAAACCTTTGTTTGCAGTTACAGAGATCATACGTATCTTGTAGTTCTTGACCAGGTTTGCACACACTGCAGCAAGGATTTTGGCCCACTCCTCCATACAGACCTTCTCCAGATCCTTCAGGTTTCGGGGCTGTCGCTGGGAAATATGGACTTTCAGCTCCCTCCAAAGATTTTCTATTGGGTTCAGATCTGGAGACTGGCTAGGCCACTCCAGGACCTTGAGATGCTTCTTACCGAGCCACTCCTTAGTTGCCCTGGCTGTGTGTTTTGGGTCATTGTCATGCTGGAAGACCCAGCCACGACCCATCTTCAATGCTCTTACTGAGGGATGGAGGTTGTTGGCCAAGATCTCGCGATACATGGCCCCATCTATCCTCCCCTCAATATGGTGGAGTCTTCCTGTCCCCTTTGCAGAAAATCATCCCCAAAGAATGATGTTTCCACCTCCATGCTTCACGGTTGGAATGATGTTCTTGGGGTTGTACTCATCCTTCTTCTTCCTCCAAACACGGCGAATGGAGTTTAGACCAAAAAGCTCTAATTCTGTCTCATCAGACCACATGGCCTCCCATTTCTCCACTGGTTCATCCAGATGGTCATTGGCAAACTTCAGACGGGCCTGGACATGTGCTGGTTTGAGCAGGTGGACCTTGCGTGCGCTGCAGGGTTTTAATCCATGACGGTGTAGTGTTTTTCTAATGGTTTTCTTTTAGACTATGGTCCCAGCTCTCTTCAGGTCATTGACCAGGTCCTGTCGTGTAGTTCTGGGCTGATCCCTCACGTTCCTCATGATCATTGATGCCCCACGAGGTGAGATCTTGCATGGAGCCCCAAACCGAGGGAGATAGACCGTCATCTTGAACTTATTCCATTTTCTAATAATTGCGCCAACAGTTGTTGCCTTCTCACCAAGCTGCTTGCCTATTGTCCTGTAGCCCATCCCAGCCTTATGCAAGTCTACAATTTTATCCCTGATATCCTTACACATCTCTCTGGTCTTGGCCATTGTGAAGAGGTTGGATTCTGTTTGATTGAGTGTTTGGACAGGTGTCTTTTTTACAGGTAACGAGTGGAGAACAGGAGGGCTTCTTAAAGAATAACTTACGGGTCTGTGAGAGCCGGAATCTTTACTGGTTGGTAGGTGATCAAATACTTATATCATGCAAAAAAATGCTAATTATTTACCAAAATCAGTAACCGATTGAGGGCTAGAGAGGTTTGTCTAGTGTGGGTTGTCTTGCTGTTGCCTCTCCTTGTCACTTTCATTTGCACCAAAACAGGTGATATTGATTCACAATCGCTCATGCTTCCTAACTGGACAAGCTGATATCCCTGAAGTTTGACTGACATGGTGTTGTACTGTGTTGATTACATGTTCACATTTAATCACAGTTCACAGTTGAGGAGTGTATGTCTATTTTTTTTATTATTTTATATTATATCTGATAGGACACCCAGTGGTCCTTTTGAGTACTGCACATATTCATCATATTCATCACAATCATATTCATTACATTGAACAGTAACCTTTCGGGGATATAACAAGGCTCAGAGCTGTATCTAGGCACTCCTTATTGGTTTGTGCACAGTAACAGCATATTGGCCAAATACCACATCCCTAACAGGTCTTATTGCTCAAATATAATATTTTCAAATGCTTAAACGTAGTGCCTTACAACTGTGCTTGAAGATTTTACAATGAGTTGTCACAGGAATTAAACCCTCTATCCTGGCATGAAAATGTCTTTGTTTAAGCCTCAACTGAATTAAATATATACTGTCTTTATTGAGCAGTGCTTATGTCAACGTTTATAAAGCACAGGTGTAATGTCATATTAAAATAGCCGGTTATGTCAGAGAGCTGTGCCATATTTATAGAGCACTTGATAAAGCATTGCATATGGTTGTAGATGCTTTCATGTAAAACAATATGTTGAGTGTGAATGGCTCTATAAAGAATTTGTAAGCCAAACACTGTTTATAGCAGAGTTTGGAACTCTGGTACAAGTACATGTTAATCATATAAACAATGTTTGTGCGCTAAATGTAAATACTGGCTCCATAACAAATATTAGTGAAGAGCTGGATTCTCGGGCCCTTAAAACCAAGGATCAAGTCCGTAATCTTGGTGTTCTGATAGACTCCGACCTCACATTTAACAGTCATATCAAATTGATCACCAAAACAGCATTTTACCATCTGAAAAATATATCCCGAATCAAAAGCTTGGTGTCCCAAAAAGACCAAGAGAAGCTCATCCATGCTTTTATCTCTGGTAGGGTTGACTACTGTAATGGCCTCTTAACTGGATTTCCCCAAAAGGCTGTAAAACTGTTTCAGCTCATTCCGAATGCAGCTGCTAGAATGTTAACCAGGACCAAGAGGACAGAGCACATCACTCCGTTTCTTAAATCTTTGCATTGGTTTCCGGTCAGTTACAGAACAGACTTTAAAGTGGTGCTTCTAGTTTATAAATCTCTGAATGGTTTAGGACCCGATTACATTTATGATATGTTTGAAGAATATAAACCAAGCAGGGCTCTTAGATCCATGAACTCAGGTCAGCTAGTAGAACCCAGAGTCCAAACTAAACATGGAGAAGCTGCGTTTAGCAGTTATGCTGTACACAACTTGAATAAACTACCAGAAGATCTTAGACGTTCACCAAACGTTTCAAATTTTAAATCCAGGCTAAAAACACTTCTCTTTTCACGTGCCTATGACTGGGCTATTAAATGCATATCTTACTATCTTTTACCAATTGTATTGCAAGTTCTGGTGCTATCAGAGGAATAACCTCTGTGTAAATGTAACAATCTGCTGATGATGGATCTGACTGTTTTGATTCAATTGCATTATTTCTATTTTCACTGTAAAGCACATTGAATTGCTTTTATGTATGAATTGTGATGTATAAATAAACTTGCTTGCTTGCTATTTGACAAATACTGACCAGCTGTTGCCTAATACTGATGTGTTAACCTTTACAGACCTGTTACATACGGCAAGGGTTTGAATACAGAACTATCCGTTCATTTCTTGCGTAAAGTTGATATGAAGTTAAGAAAACATTTACCTAGGAGGACGAGTGTCAGGGATTTCCCTGTCCAGCGGTAGTCGGTCACTCAGGAAGACATTGTATCCATAGGTCCGAAACAGCCTCTCTGCCTCTTTCTGCTCCTCCTCTGACAGCTCATCACCCCATTTTCTAAATAGAGCTGAGTTGGGATACAACTTCTTCACCACCTTCCTCTCCTTCTTGACCTTGGAATCCTTCACATCCTGCCACTCTTCTAGACTGATCCTGGTCTTGACTGATTTCACTGTAGGAATAAAGTTATAATGTCAGTAATTGGTTATTACTGTAGAATTCACATTGTTTTGATGCTACAATTATCAATGAAAGAACAGCTACATTCTTTTTCTTGTTAGTGGGTGTGATACATTTGTTAATTAACCAATTTAGCACGTATTAGAACATTTCTTATATTATTGTGCCATGAGCAATATGACACAGAAAGAACAATTAAAAATGAATGTAGGCCATATTTAATTAAAGGGTCACTGTATGATTTTCTGGGGCCATCTTTGCAAGTACTGTAGGCTATACTCATATCTGTGTTATTGTCTTTAACAGCACATGCATACAGGCCAATAAAACACATGTCTAAAACAAATATTGCTTTAAAAGAGTAGTTTTCAAGACCCAACTTAAATCAGGTTGTCACATTTGAGACCCAGTTTTTATATTGCAAAGTTATTTTTCAGAAATGTTACCCCAGAAAAAAATGGTTATCCTATACAATGTGGGAGAAATATATATACATTTTGCTAGAAGTGTTAATTTTCATTTTAAAAAGCTACAAGTGTTTTCTTGGGAACATTTGTCTTCATGTGGGGTAAAATAAGAACCTTGAAACATCTGTTAACCTCTTATGTGGCCCTTCCTGATGTAAGAATCTGACTCAATATTGCGCAAAGAAACCTTGCTGATCATCTTGTATTCTCTCCATGAGCATGTCTGTAGTAAAGAATTCAGCTATACTTTATTAACCTCTGTGTCCATGTATAATTTTTCCACAACTGTTATAATATGTATAGACTATTATACTAGACAGGGAAAAAAGATTCCCACTGAACAGCAGTATGGTGTACTGCACCAGTGTAGAAGCTCCTGTTCTGGGTGAATCAACATGTTCACTGTTTATCATTGAGCCACTGCCACTTGAAATTATGTTTTGGACTATCATGGTCCAAACATAACTGAAACGTTGTTTTTTTGCAAACAATCAATTATTGTTTATTATAAGCCTACTTTATCTTGGAATAGTAGGCTTGTATGCAAAGATTATAAGATGCATTACAAAATAATATGAAAATCTGCTGTCCAGAACTGGACAGAAAATCTCCATGAAGGAGATAGTGACTTACCCAACTTCTCAATGTGCACCTCCATATCTTGCAGCTTTTTGAGTATGTCCTGGCCCCTGAGCGAGTCATTCTGATACACCTGTTTCAGCATTTCCCTATGGGAATGAATGTCCCATCTAATTGTGATGCAGAACAACCCTATGACTGTGACCAGCAACAGGGCCATGTTTCTAAGATAAGCTATCCTCATGGTCGCTCTGTGTGTCAGTGTCAGCATGGGAATTGAGATATTCGGCCTTCCTCTTTCACTTTCCCACATAGATCTTTACCTGGCTGGTTGGCACTGAATGTGTGGACCTTTGTCGATCATTTAATGTCTATGGTCATGGAGCTGGATTTGATATTCTTAATTTTGCAATGCGCATGTCTTAGTCTGATTGGAACAGTCATGTCTCTGTAGCCCTAGTTTCTAAAGAAAGGTGCACTGAAGCATACAAAAACATACACTATTTGCCTCAGTAGCTACCTCTCCAGGTCAATCAACAAATCCTTTTTGTCAATATTTATATTAAGTGCCAGGATACTGTACCTGTATCCTGTCAGAAAATTTTAAGATGTCCTGATGGGACAAAAAGAAATGTCACCTAGTGGAGACAATATAATGCACATAAAATGTGTGGTCCATGGGAGGTTTTATGCAAGGGGGGATGTTTCAGTGTGGTCCCATCTGTAGAAAGATCTAGGTAAGAGGAGTTTGAGAAGTTAGACGTTCACTTTCCTGTTGCATCTATAATGTCAGATAAAAGTAGGAGATTGTTTCTTGAGATGATCCTCTGTAGATAATCTATAGATTAACTATCCACATTAAGTTACCATTGTATCAATTTAAAATGATAATTTTAGTGATGTCAGTATACCGCTGCTTGGGCTTCATGGTACCCATGTACAGCATTCTATGTTTGAATTTGTGTGGTTTGCCTACAAATCTGATTATATTGGTAGTTCATGAATATTTATTCTGGGACACATTACCATTGAAGAGCCATAATTGTCTCTATAAGACAATTAAATGTTTTCATAAGATTTTATCTTGGTTGAGCCAGAATTGAAGACTTACTTGGTATGCTCTATGAAGATTTGAGTCCATGCATTAAGAGATGAGATCAGTCCTGGATGAGCCCTGTCCCCCTCATCTTTTTTCCCCCCCAGCAAGTCTATTCCACAAATGTCCCCTTTTCTCTTCCACATTTCCAAATATGCAAAGATATCTTAAATGAAACATACTTAACACAGTTGCATGTTTTTATTGGGAGATTGATGTCCGACGCAATGCACAGTAGTAGTAGACCGACATTCTGGGGTGCAGATCTGCTCTGTTGGGTTAGTATTGTACTCCTAATGTGAAAGACGAAACAATACCAACCAAGATCCTTCTTACCAATCGGCGTGTATCTTTGTTCCTCTCTTTGACTTTTTGGAAAACCTAAATAGAATTGTATTAGCAGAACAAAGCATCTTTATTTAACTTTCTGTGTTGATTTTTTTATGCATCTATACATGTTCAAGACAAGATTGAGTCTCACACTCTCAGATTCTGAAAGGACACATTGGGATCATAAACATTGTAGTAGAGTATTGCCACCTGTTCACAAGGGTAAAGGTTACATAGTATCTATTAACCTGACAGTTTATTTTGTCTGCTGATGGATATTTCTCCTTTGCTTTAAGATCTTCTATATGGTGATGTTTAATGCCTTAACAATGGTATCAATCAAATGTTTTTTATGCAGGCACTTTTACAATCAGAAGAAATTGATTTAATAAGATTTTCTCTCTCCACCCTGCAGCAAAAAAAATTTAATTTCAAGAAATTAGAATGTTTCAATTGCACTAGGCATTTTCTGTTTTCCATTGTTATTTGAATACAGGAAGTCATTCACAATAGAGGATACATCCTAGGATTCTGACCTCCCTATAGACTGTTTTTCTGTCTTATCCTCACCACAGGGGGTGGGCTGTCATTCAGTTTAGGGCTCAGCCCGGCTGTATAACTACAACTTTGCAAGTAATTGAATGTGTGCAGATTTAAGTCATCAATGAAAAATGGTCCAATCTGATGGGAAGACACAAGGATTAAAAAATAATAATTTATTAAAATCTAATTTTAACATCATAAGATGTAAAAAAAAAAAAACATTAAAGTCATACATCCAAATAGATCACAATGGGCATATTGTATGCTAAAATGTATGCACACAATTTCTGCATGTTGTAGGACAGAGCAATGCAATCAACAGTTCTCTGGCATGATCTGCAGAAAAATGCCTCATAACGTAAAAGTCTTAACCACAAAGGGCACCTGCTATGGGGAAATAAAAAAACATATTTACTAAGACTATTGCCAGTATTATCTAAATTTGCATGTGTATATCCAAATAGCTTGAAACAACCCCACTGATATTTAATGTACAGGCCACACCTTAAACCAATATTTAATCATACTCAGTTAGCTTAACATTTTTACTTCGGATCAAGTTTCAAATACACATTGTGTTCACAAGTAAAGCAAAAATACCCGTTTCCTTAAAAAAGGTTACAGAGGATCAAATTTACAGAGAACCAAAAAGGTTTATTGAAAAATGGTCAACATTGAGCTGCTTTGACAAGGAATTTAAACTGTTGTTAAAAAATGTGGTTTGTGTGAAGAGGGGATTGAAAACAGCTCAAAGGCTTTCTGGATACCAAAAGGCACATCTGAATAACAAATGATGAGGATCACTTCTCTGAATACTCCTGTTTTGTAGACTCCTTTCATATGATAATGAATTGACCAAAAAATGCTGAAAATAAAATGACTTTGCTTTGATCAGTCTTGATAATAAAGTGAATGCAACATTACCAGTAGCTAGCTTTAGTTTTCCAGTATTTCTATGATTTTTGAACGTGGGAGATGCTTTATACAGCTTAGAACCTAAAGAATCGCGTCTGTAGCGCTAGCAACTGCTTGGGCGTACCCTACTATTTTCAGTACAAGCAGGTCGTGGAGCTTGATCAATGTATATTTTAGTAGAGCCATCTGTGCTGTCAAACTATAAAAGCCCATGGCAATAGATAATGTACAGGGAATTAGCCTACTCCCTAAGCTTTAATCCTTTGGCATGATGGCTGCAACGTGGCTCAGCCTTAACCTGCCAAACAGAGTGTCAAAAACGGACAAATGTGGGCATCCAGCTGGACTCAAACAATCTTAGTTGCTATTATTCCAAGCTTGTGACAAATGAATGCAGCCACATTCTAGACACAGTAATTCCATTTGTGACTACAACGCCAGAGAAGACCAGCATTTAATGTTGCACACCTGATTTAGGTCTCCTGTTCCAGATACCTCTCCTGTTGCTAGACAGACACCAAATCCCAAACATATCATTACAATTACCTCCGAGCATTACCATTATCATACCATTACAATTACCACAGGGCATTACCATTATCATACCATTACAATTACCACTGAGCATTACCATTATTACACCATTACAATTACCACCGAGCATTACCATTATCATACCATTACAATTACCACCGAGCATTACCATTATCATACCATTACAATTACCACCGAGCATTACCATTATCATACCAAATCAATTCCACACCGGAGCACATTCGAATCAAATATTAATGACCACATCTACAAAACAGGATATATTACTACCATGACCCCAACGAGTTGTTATTATATGTACGTCTTATGATATTCCCCGAACCCCATCCTCTGTGCCTGGAGTTTTCATGTGATTGGGGGCAGACCTTGCTTGTGCTCCGGTCTTTCCCTGTCAGCGTCTACAGCTTGCTCCAGGGTGGGCCTGATGACAATGTGTACTGATCTCTCCCTGGGAACCTCCTGCTTGCCACTGGTGCTCTGGGTCCTGCCCTCCCCAATCTGGTCCTCGGCCGAAGCCCCAATCGGAGGCAAGCGTTCGGCCAGCACCACATTCACTGAGTTTTCTTTCTTGCCCTTGTGATCTCTTGAGATTGTCTTGTCAGCTGCATTAGAAAAGTGAAAGAAAGATGTGCATTACTTCAGGTCAATCAAAGGTATGCAAAGTCAATTTGGTCTGTTAGAAGTATCAAAAATGACTAGCACCGATTTTGTCCATGTGAACACGAGAGAGGGTAGGGTGATAGCGAGGTGGGTGACTGCCTACCGATCCTGCTAATTAGGGCTGGCTTATGGGATGACTGCTGCTCCATGTTGTTGGAGCTTTCGCTGGGCCTCCTGTCGCTGCGGGTCTTGGGCCTGAACTTGTTGAGGCGGGACTCCTGGATCCACTCGTGCTGAATGGCCTCATCGGGCGTCATGCGCTTCTTAGGGTCCCATCTGACAGAGAAGAGAATAGAGATTAACTCATAGACAAACCCAGGTATTGCATCTCAATGGGATATAACATGTAAAGTGTACAATACAGAGGTCTCGCTTCACCTTATAATTTACCTTGCTCATTAGCATTAGTAACACTTTCACGTGGTTTTACTGCTACGTTATTGTACATACGTGAGACAACGTTTGATGAAGTCCAGAAAGAGAGGATCGCTGGTCTTCAAAACACCAGCCAGATCCTTGGAGTTGGGCCGTCTCTTCCTCCCCTTACTGTTGGTGATGTTCCTGGGGACGCCCTTGGAATCTGAACAATCAGAACCACTGGTGAATCAACAATGATCTCTTATTAAGGAATAAACAAATCCATCTTTGCAATTAATAAATGTAAATCATTCTTCTAGTAAGTCATTATTCTCTTAAACCAGGCATAGAATGTCTCTAGGTCTGGGGAATACCTATAGGATTTTTGTTGCAAAGGGGTGGGAAAAACGATTTAGTCACTAACGTCTCAAAAGACGTTAATCCAATCAAATGCATTGGTTGGGCTTACGCCTTAAAACACATTAACCCTATCCAATGCATTGTTTGGGCTAACGCCTTAAAACACATTAACCCTATCAAATGCATTGTTTGGGCTAACGCCTTAAAATACATTAACCCTATCAAATGCATTGTTTGTGCTAACGCCTTCAAACACATTAATGTAGTTTAAGGCGTTAGCACAAACAGTGCATTTGATAGGGTTAATGTATGTTACTACATAAACTACATTAACCCTATCAAATGCATTGTTTGGGCTAACGCCTCAAAACACATATCCCTATTAAATGCATTGCTTGGGAGGGGCTCGTGCAGGTGCTCATGCAATTGCAACAGTAGCTAGCTATGTGAATTGTGATGGCAGCAAAATTACTAAATAAAACAGTGAAAGACAGCAATAGATCTACATTTCTTACCAAAAAATAGCCTCTTCCTGGTCGCTGTCAACAGGAAATCATTTGGGGGCATTCCGAGCAGCTGAAAACAATTCAAGACAAGCAACACAATTAGCATTAGTTGTGCAAACAATTATCAAAACCACTTTGCCGACAGTGCTCAAGTATAAAGAGAAAAAACACTGTAGGCACAGGGTAGGTACCTCCATCATGCATCCGATCTGCTCTACCTCGCTTTCCCCAGGGAAAAGGGGGAAGCCGGTGTAGAGCTCAGTCAGTATGCAGCCCAGGCTCCACATGTCAATGGCCATGCTGTAGGGGTGACCCAGGATCACCTCTGGGGAGCGGTAGAAGCGACTCTGGATGTAGGTGTAAACTGTGGAGCAGCAGAGCCAGGATTCGGGTATTCCATAATGTGGTAATCATCGCTGACAGGACACTAGGATTTTGTGCCTGCTTGATCTAACCTTAAGGAAACATGAAATCCGAGACACTCACCTCTCTGCTGCTCGTAGCAGCTGGAGCCAAAGTCAATGACTTTGACGTTGCCTTGTCCTTTGTGTGACAGAAGGATGTTTTCCTGGAAAAACACACCAATGTGAGCACATTCTCTATTAGTCCAGTGGAAAAGGTTATGGGAAAATCTGCAATGGCAACAAATGCTTATTTACACATGCCCTAGCATGCCAAACCTCATAGAGTTCTGCCCTATGTAAATATGAATATATGTGTCAAAATCATCCTGATACGGTCTGTAATAATTTCCCCAGTTCTATTCACCTGCTGGAGTACGTCCATTGAGGCACTATTTAAACTAATCCAACAAGGAGTACGCGAGGCTGGTGATAGGAGGACAGTTCATGATGATGGACAGAATGAAGTAATTGGGATGGTATCAAGTCATATGCAATCTGAATTATCATATGGCTTCAGGCCATATTTCCTAAATGTTGTTAAAGGTTGTTGCTAGGAATCGTACCGGTTTGAGGTCACAGTGGATTATCTTCTCCTTGTGCAGCATCTGCAGGCACTTGAGAAGACAGTAAGCAAAGCGGCGTACCAGGACCTGGTTGAAACCCTGGAAGTTGTTCTTCTTAATGAGCTCGTACAGGTTCACTCTGTATGGACAAAGACAGACAAACATCCTTTAGAATTAGATGCCCAAATGCTTTTTGTGCTATTGATTTTCTGAATATGCAGTGATTTTTTTCGCCTCCAGTATCTGTTTCTGTCAAACCCACCCCAGGAGCTCAAATGAGATGCAGAGGTGATTCCGGAAGTAGAAGTACTCCTTCATGTGGATGACGTTGTGCTGGTCATCCCTGTCCTTTCTTCTCAACACATCCAGGATCTTTAACTCCACCATGGCTTGGTGGTGAAACCTGAACATAGCAAATAAAAACTAAGATAATTAAACAAGAACAACATTTTACAGTGGCAAGATAAGATGATTTGTGAAAGGTCGGGCTTTGGCCATCTGGCTGTGCTGTTGGTGTTGGCTTCAGTCACCTTTTCTTATTGCGTATTACTTTGATGGCCACATATTCATTGGTCTTGTGATCAAGGCACTTCAAGACCTGCCCAAAGGATCCTTTCCCTATCACCTCCAGCACCTCAAATCGGAAGCCAATGTGGTCATGAGTGATCTGCAGAAAGTAAGGCAATAATTCATGTTGAAACTTAACCTGGAGAACTTTTTAGGCCATAGTCTTTTAGTGCCATCTTGTGGCTGTGAACGACTGATATTTCTTTGAATTACCTTCAGATAGCCTCCACTCTCGTCATCATAGCCAGAGTTAAGGGGCAGGCTAGGGGAGCCCCTGATCTTCTTTGCATCCAGACCCAGGTACCAGACCTCTGAGTAGTCCATGATCTCTTCCTGCTCATGCTCAGTCAGACGATATTTGAACACCTTCAGTACCTCTGTATAGGAGGAAAGGGAAATGCCTGTCAGCAAATCCCTTTGTTTCTTTCTGGTTCAAAGAGATGAAGGGTCAGACTTCCTTCCTACCCAGACCAAGTACTACATCCAGCCCAAAGGGTACCTGCAGGTGACATGGGCAGAATGTGTCCCTCAAAATGCCTCGCTTCGTTCTGGTTGTTCATGCAGTTGATGGACTGTTCCACAGTTTCCACTGCGGGGCTCTGTGATCTCTCATCCTATTAATCACAAGACCCACAGGAAAGGAATTGTTTCCACAGGCGTTACATCACAAAACACTAATACTGACACTGTTATCATTAAAAATTTTGCACTTATACCAGTCTCTAGGGGTTACCTTGAGCCTAGATAAAACAAGGTCTCACCTGGTAGCTGCCCTGGTGCCTGGTACCTGGAAGCTGCCTTTCACAGGTGTTCTGCAGGCCCTTGTTTGTGATGTGGGGCGGGATGCTCTCAGACTGGTGGTGGGACTTGGCATTGTTCACCACCAAGGGCTTTGTATCAAGCTGGGGCAAAGTAACTTTGCCTGGGCCACAGTTCTACAGCCAGACAAAATGAGGAGAGAGAGAGCCAGCGAGAGAGAGAGAGAAAGGGAGCCAGCGAGAAATGGAAATGAAAAACTAGGCGAATTCCACAGAGAAAATACAGGTGTTATTCAGTCACGTGGTTTGAAAGGGACAAAAAACTGCCAATGCCTGTTTCAAATTTTCTTTCTGCCTGTGCTCTGCTTAGTCAGGGCAAATAGTTATCCATTAGGGGGAGAGCAAAAGAAGGACAACTCATGCCAGCAACTTTCACTGCAGGCCAGCGTGAAGTCTCTATCTGCATATTTCTTCTCCCATCACCTTGCTTCTCAGGTTTATATGCAGCTAGTCTTAATGTACATATCATCTCCCTTCCAACTCAATGACAAAGCCGTGCTGAAATTTGTAGGATTGTTTATTTGAGCATACCTGAAAATACACAACAGTCTCATCTCCAGAGTTTAAGATGCTGCTCAAGTCAATCAACTGGATTATTAGGCTTAGTAAACAAAAAAGAGAATATAATATATATATATATCATACATAGAAACATGGTACTAAATGAACGCTGTTGTCTGGGTAACGAGCATGTTGTCAAAAATGATCAGTTATTATTCTAAGAAGGTAATCTTTCTACATCACAGGTCATGGACCATTTCTGTTTAAGACTCAAGGTCCGCCACCAGGGACTACCACAAATGGTACAACACAAATGGTACAACCTAGTAATAACCAGTCGCTTATTTCAAAAGATGTGTGGGCTTGGCTGTTCTGACGCAGTGTTCCCACATGGTTCAGCTCACACAAACCATAGATCTCCCCACATGGCTAGATCCTAACACAGTCATCATATTCCCCCACACACCCACAGACATGAGCAGCATATCGGAGCACCAGGGAGTTTCTTTACCTGCTTCTGCTGGGCCCGGCTAGATCCAAGGTGTGTGCAGTCAGGGTGTAGTTTGTGTTGATGGATGTAGGAATCGGGTCTCCCTGGCTATAGGTAAATAGGGCACTAGTTTATTAAGAGTCATATACATGTGTTAAAACTTACATGCGAACACATGTACAGACAAGGCGCACGCGCACGCGCGCACACACACACATACACACACACACACACACACACACACACACACACACATTGCATTCAGAAAATTCAAGGTGGTGAAAGCTGGTGTTGGTGAAAGCTGTAGTTTTAGAACAAGCAATGATTGTTATCCTGAAATCTAATTCGTATGCAGCATAAATGCTGCATTAATGGAAGAGTATCTTTTTCCGTAATGGGCTACAGTAGACACTGTGGTAATGTGCAGAAGCATTAGCCCAAATCATCTGATGAGACAGTATTGAGTGGAGTACTTTCGACTGGGAAAACAAATGCATTGTTATGGAGCCAGCGCACCATAGCAAGACACCGATCATCAGCACACTAAGTTGCAGATCAGAGTGGTTCGTATAAATTAGTAGATCCAAAGGTCGGTGGGGAAAGATTGACTGACATCTGATTATTACACCTTTACACTTGTCAGACTTATGTGTTACATACATATTTTGTACGTACTGAAAAATGAAATGGACAAATACAGCTAATTAACTTACACAAAATGCACACAAAAACATTTTACAATCCTTAGCCAATGAAGTACATAAAACAAAACAATAATAGTCTTGAAACCTCACCTTGATATTCACTTCTGGAAACATTGCTTTAATAAATTGTTATAAAAACTTAAAATATGCGGAGATAGCGCTCCTAGTTAGTCCACGTGAGCTCACAGTATGAAAACATTCCCAGGCCTTTCCAACCGTTTATTGACAATATTAAACTTCACGCCAACATGATGCTTCGGCTCTTTCTGAAATGATGTGAACTCAGAGCAAGGCAAATCCTTCGTCAGCCGAAGATTATGGATTGCAAGCTGTTGGAACGGTACATCTTCGGAGAGCCACCTGTTTAAGGTACTCTGCCGTCACAGTTTATTCCACGACAGCTTGGACTCCCGATATAGAATGTTTGCCAGTTCATTCACCTGTCCTGTTCCGGCGATTCAATTTGCATGCCACAACTTTCCAAGCGTGAATCACTGTGGAGCGTAATACCATTATGTAGCTGGTATATCCAAAAAGAACGTACCATATAGTTACTAAGTTTTCCAGCAAATGAAAATCTCGTGATAGTTTGTGACAAACAATTCCCTCTCTCTAGCCAGTATATGACATTATGCATTACTTAATCGCCCAAATACTTGGGTTCAGTCTTCGTGGTTTTTATCTCACTGTGTGGAGGATGAGATGAACCTACACTGCTTCAGTGCTCACGTGTCACACTCAGCTGGCGAATTGAAACGCAGAGCAGGGCTGCAGAATAGCAACCACACACTGTTGGAGATGAGCTTACTTCATTTTGCCTCCCACGGAAGTTACCATGTAACTTGAACACATTTAACACAGAGAAGTACAATTGCAAAGATGTATTACACATCCTACTGTGTAAAAAATTATTAAAAACGTACTATTAAAAGGTACTAAACAAGAAAAAAAAATCACACACACTAACGCGCACCGGGCTTATAGTTGAAATGTAATGTTATGATTGAAGGTGTTTGAACAATAATGCAAATTGTGTGGATCCTCCTGTAAGATGTCTGTGGAGTAGAGGAATATGTACACTTCCATGTGATGATTCATCCTACATACCATACCCCACGCATGAAGTGGGTGATGAGCTATGTTCTGCTAAAGCCTACTTTCGCAAGGTCGCGTCATCTACGAGGGTATACACGACTACATGGTTGTTTTATAACAAGTCTGGTAATTCCACTACAAAATAATGCTGAAATTCGTATTTCTTCTTTTTCAATCTATGCCAAACTTAAACCAATTATGATAAAATAGGCCCGAGATAGAACAGTTCAGATGCAAATTCTGATAATTCTAAATTGTCCATGTAAATGTTATTTTTTGGTACTGCCAATGCCTTTCAATTACCCATTGTGCATAATTTTGTGATTAGTTTAAATTTCAATTTTTTTGTTTAGCGTCAATTAGTCATTCCTTGTGCTGATGAAGCATTTGTCTTTCCATTGCTACTCAGTGGATTTCTTGAATCTCTGATATTTCACCCATATATGCTTTGCAATAACAAAAGTTGCATTCACCATGGTGACAAGATTTTTAGTATCAGTCTACAATATGGAAGAAGCTTTTACTTTGCAGTCACAACTAACATTGGTAATTCTTCAGCTTTTGTCCGTCTTCAGCTATGCTGGTTTGTAGAAAGACTGTATTTTTAACACAATGAACTGATTGTGTAGCCAGAAATCATCAGCTTCTTGTACAAAGACCTCTATGTGTTTTTATAGAAGAGACCTCCTGTTTTTGTTTTTTCTATGTGTCTGTCTGGCTCTCACAAAGGTATTCATGTTCTGCATAAAATAAGGTTTATGGAATGCAGCGTTTGGTTTTACCAGAAGGTTATGGTTATTAATTGACAAGTCACAAAAAAATACACTAACCTTCACAAATACGTTTTCACCTATTCCATTTACTATAAAGTAAACGATAATCTCTGTGAATTTGTTCAGGGTTGCCTGCATATTTTTTACCGAGTTATGATCTATAGTATGACCACTTAATAACAATTCCACGTTAGCTTAGTAGAAATCACAAATTAAACACAAAGAAGTTTTCAGTGAGTGAGAAACTACATTTGCCAATGAGGTTGAGGTAATTTGGCAACAATTGACTGTCCACGCTGCCTAAACAAACCACTGATCATTTTTTTGCAACAAAAAATATGAACTGCAGCCGTTGCATGCTGGTTAAGGTTTCAACTTTAAAGAATTGCTGAGGGATTTATTTTTTTAGTGCAGCACGTGCAAAAATCGGAGGACCTATGTTATTGTGATTGGGTAGCAGATTTCAGCTTCAGTACAGGCAGCCAACGGTGGCTAGAGAGTAGCAAGGGACCACCCTAGGGTTTAATCTGGCTCAGGCTAAATCCCATTAGCAGCCTGTCCGGGACAGAGAGCCCTGCTGAGACACAGGAAGGTAAACCAATCTGAAGGGACCAAAGTGGGAGCGTAATCACTGGCTGACGTCAATAGACATCACGTATTAAAGCACACATTGGAGCGTCAGGAGAGTCTACTATAGCATTAGATCTAATACACGGTGGCCAAGTCAAAATCTGTATGGTTTCAGTCTCCACACACACACACGCCAAAAACTAAAATTGGAAAAGTGCCCAGGTCACCCCTCAAACTACGTACAATGCTATGGACTTTTCACAACTCCCTCCTCCCATTGGTGGACATGTTTGTACTCTAAGCCATCTGTCGTTCATTGTGCTGCGCAGGGTGAGTTGCACTGCCTGTTCCTCTGGGTGGCTGTCCATGGGACCAGAGCGCAGACGGGCTATCTCATCTGGCCCATCCAGGTTTACACCTCGTCAACCCACTGCAGACGGGCTTGTGCTCTAACACACATGCCATGATACATTTTCCTTTCAAGCATTTTTTGTTGCTGCAGTGAGCAATCAGTTGTGGGGACAATATACAGCCATTTGTGCATTTTACCTGAACCACAATGTGGATTATGTGATCATTTGAATGTTTTTGTCCAATAGGAACCGATAAAACTAAGCAGTTTTTAAAATAGATTCATGATTCATTTTTAAACTGACATGTCACCGTCTATTCTTATTGTTTTAGGGTATTGAATGATAGGTCTGCTGATTTATCCCACAGTGCTATTGTTCTGCTTTTTGATCATAAGCCCTGGCTGAGTTCACATAGCACATTCCAGAGTTTGTGGTAGACTGTGCTGTAGCCAGCAGCACCCCCATCTAGACATTTGATCAAATAGAGCCTGTATAATGACATCTCTAGTAGCATTGATGTTTGTCTGAGTGCATGAGGTTGAGAGGGAATACATAATATTTCACAATTTCTCATACATTCTTGGCTTAGCTTCAGGCTGGTTTTAAAAATAGATGATTATTGTACTGCAAAACCTTGGCTTCGGGCGCTCTCTCATTAGTCACTGGTATGCGGCAGCACACCAAAATAACACCACTGGATCAGGGAGTCTCCTCCTCTCTTTAGCTTATTCTTTGATTCGGGTTTTAAAAAGAAAACTCATTCCACATTTTCTCTTCTGTCCTCTAGTCATGCAACTATTTTTATCCCAAATCCCAGGTACTGCAGATTGCATTCACAGAGGATACCAACTTTCTCATTTAATTAGGACTGTCACTGCAGCATTGCACCTGTATTTCAGCCTGGGGAGACAGAAACTGTTCTGCTTATAGATCCATCAACAGTGTGTTCTATTTTAATTGAGAAGTAACAGGGGTAAGCTTCAGACTGATGGTCAACTTACCCTCTCCCTGTGGTAGGACTGGCTGGACCCAGTACAAATAAAGTCACCTTGGAGGTTTGTCAGGGACCGTTTGTATTGCTTGGGGATTGGAAAAATTCACAGAATGACTGTTTGCAATGTCTAATAATTCAATGGAAAATGTCTAGCCTTTTCAATAGTAGGAGTAGGTTCCTACTTTCAATAAGTCTCTGCAACTTCATTTACATTTAAAGTTTTAAGAATATTGTTTGATATTAAACAAGGCTGTTTGCAGGCTCAAATGTTTGATGAGTGTGGGGGAACTTAAGCTCCAATGCACTTTTGTATAACTTCACTTGTGACCTTTGGCTGAGTCCCTATTGACCAGTCTGATCTTTCCCCATAAATGTCAATGCAATATAATAGTGTTTATGGTTAATTCAAATGATTCTCATTCCACATGCACTTCAAATCAATCCATAAAATGTATTTTATAAAGCCCTTTTTACTTCAGCAGTAGTCACTAAGTGCTTTTACAGAAACTCAGCCTGATACCCAAACAGTAAACAACAAGATTTGATGCACAGCCGCTAGGAAAAACTACCTAGTAGAGTTGAAACGTAGTAGAAAACCTAGAGCAGGGGTGTCAAACCGATTCCACGGGGGGTCAAGTGTCTGCAGGTTTTTGGTTTTTCCTATAAATTGGTTCCCAGGTCAGATTAATTTGCTCTCACCTTGTACTTGATTGATTAATTAGGTCTCATTGGTTACTTTCTACCCTCACCTGGTTGTTTTGGTCTGACCTGGGAACCAGTTTATAGGAAAAAACATAAACCTGCAGACACTTGGCCCTCCGTGGAACCGGTTTGACACCCCTGCTCTAAGGGGTGGCCAATCCTCTTCTTGCTGTGCAGGGGAGTATGTATAAGAGTACATTTTAGTCAATGTGTTTGCTTGTTTGGATAACAAGCAGGTCAATAAATGCATGTGGGCTGTGTCCAGAGCAAGCAAGCAACAACACAGCAAGAGTAAAGTGCGGACGTATCTTGGTCTGCATCATTTGTAGGGAACAACATGTTTACATATAGCCATATTTCTACTGAATCTTTAATGTTTGTTTATATTTTTACAATTTTACAAAGCTGTAACCAAAGATACACACATAAAAAAACAAGACACATTTTGTATTCTACTGAGTTTGCATAAAATCAAAAGCAAATGTTATTTTACAGGGATCATTTTGTATTAAGAAGCACCAGCTAACATTCTACCACTGTACAGCAGTGTACCATTAATGTTACCTCTTTCAATATGCAAACAAAATCAGACTGATAACAAAATTATATTTGAAAATATAAAAGCGTTAAAAATTCAAAGACATTACTGTATGCCTATTAACACTTGGGAGCCAATCCTCGTAAAAGGCGGTCACTAGTTGAACCAAACTTTTATTATGTAAATGTTGATATCGAACTTCACAATACATATTGAGTCAGTTTTATCTCTCCTGCTAATTGCTGAAGTGATCAGAAAGCTACTGTATACGTGCTCTATGGTTAGGCCTGCAACACATTCTCACATGTATATAAAATCCCACATGTATACCCCTATACATACTATATTTATATCCTGTACAATCACAACATATACATATTTAAATACGGAATGTATTACCAGTCCACTGTAAATATCTCTACTACATTGTCAGGGCAAAACAGTTCCTTCCACCTGTTATTATCCATCTGTTGTAGTCAGTAAATCTTTACGTGATTTATAAGCACAAGCTGGACAACATGTAAAATATAAGCTGTAAGGACATATCTGGGTGTTATTAGGATAATTTGTTTATGTGTTATCGCTGCCTCTTCAACACTGAATGAGCACAAGGGAGAATACCACTGGGGATGTGAGTTGTGGGGGAGTAGGTACTGCCAGAAAGAGTTTGTGCACTCTAACAAGCCAATTACATAAAAAATGTAGATTTGGTATAACTAGTGAACTTCTCAGTCAAATTGTCCAACAGCCAAACCATAACACCTTGCCAATATGAAAATACATAGATTATTTCAATATCTTGTTAAAATCCACAGATTTATATTACAATTCCTTAAGGTTCCCTGTCAATGGTCCCCCGATGCACAGAACCCCTATGACAGGTGAATGCCAAGCGAGGTCAGAGAATAGGTAGACCAGGGTGCAGGGGTTTGACCCGCACCATACGAGACAGTCCAAGTCTCAGCCCTTGTCCAGGAGACTTCACCTGGGTACTCTGTGACGAGCCAGGACTTCTTCCAACCTGTCCTGATAGCAACATAAAGCCGTGTGTAAGCTGGGTATTAAAATGCCCGACAATGCACAACCTCGTTTTCAAATGAGTAATCTTACAGCACTATTTAAGATCAATGATGACCTCCTTTGATCTTTCAGCTAGTCTTACCTGGAGGATTCCACTTGGGGATTCGGCCACCTGCTGGACTGCCAGAGACAGCAGGTTTGGGGACAGGAGGAGTGACAGGTGGCTTCTTGGACACAGAACCAGATTTTGCAGCAGTTGGACTTCTGCCTAATGTAGGCGTGTCTAGAGTAGGATTCTCTGCAAGGCAGAAAATACGGATCTTACTGAAATTCAGAAGACATGAAGTGATTTAGTTATAAAAATTACATTCCCAGGTTTTTTAAGATTTAAGTACCAGTCAAATGTTGTTCAGTTCTTGATGGCTGCCTTTCTTTCTTTGAGGCCATCTGTGGTTTCGCTTTTGGTTGCTCCTTCTTGGCCTGTTTCTTGGAAATCTTCTTATTCTCTGGTTTCTTTAATGTGAACTCATCATCACTTTCATCTGGATCGCTAAAATCAGCGTCACTCTCTGAATCTAAATATAAATAAAAAGACAGAAAATGTTTCAATAAACACCTGGAATCTAGAAACCCAAAGAGCCAACATTTTGCCATTATGTTGCGATAACAACCTGATGTCCCTTTGGGCTGATAGTCCTCACTGTCATCCTTTAGCGTGCTGCTGTGATGCTTCGTCGTTTTGGAGGCAGTCTTTCTCTTTCTGGAGGGGGGACACGGGGATCCCTGATCATCGGTGATCTGGTCAAGACCTACAGGAAGAGATGTGCCTCAATAGCATACAGAGAATAAATATATGTGCAGAGAATTATCTGCACTTGCCCAGAATCTTCTGGATCTTCACAGGAAGAGATCCACAGCCTAAAAAACTATAAAAAAGGGACTAAAAAACAATAAAAAAACGGTCTAAAAAACAATACCCAAAAGGTTGATGTCCACACTGCAGTTGGAAAGATGTAACGATGGATCCAGATATTCCCCATCCCTTTGCGGTTGATTCTTGACATTGTTTTCTGAAAAGAAATAGAACAACATTTAATTGCAGATCGTATCCAAGTGAGAGAATATATTACTGAATTTGATATATGTTCCAATGGAAAACCCTCTACAGTTTGGAAGCGTTTTACTTTTCTTTGACTATTTCCAACACAGTAAAGAATCAACATTCCAATGTAGACCTGGTTCCTTAGGACATGATTCCCCATTGATCTGAGCCGTCTGAAGCAACGACAAGGTGAGAGCTGCTTCCAAATCTCTCTCATACAGCTTTATATCCAATGGTTTTCTGGAAAACAGGTGCATTTCTGATATTACCATAAATGAAAAGACTCTCTAAAAGGAAATGTGACAAGACCAGCGCAACAAGATGAGAACGTATACATGGATTTCAGCTCCAGTTAAAATTCCACCAACGAAAGGTCAAATATGATGCAATGAGAATTCCATGGAACCACATTCAATTTGACCTTGAAGCTCATTTAAAACATTCACCAATCATTAGCATTCATGAATGCACCTAGTATTTCACACAATTGATTCAATGTCAAGTGTGGCTAAAACTACTTGTACTTCCTGGTTGAGCGGGCAGCGTGATATGAAGCAGAACATGCCAAAATGCTCTTTGGAGGTTGCATACGTATAACCTCAGGCAAACCTGCTGTGGACCTGTTTCGGCAACATGCTGTATAATTTGCAATGAACATCACAAGATTGAAAGGGTTAAAAAATGGGGTAAAAACTTTTTAAATAGAATAGAATAGTTTTGTTGATCTGTGGCATTGCAAGTTTGCCAGACAAAAGGATTTGACCCATCTGATTGTCTGCCTACCTTTTGTCTCTTGCCTCAGAGACCACTTCCAACCTGTCTTTGCAGCCTGTGGGCTCAGAGTCAATCTCCTGAATGGACAACTTGCTAGAAGGTTTCTTGTTCTTCTCCTGAGCAGGCGCTTTCACACTTTCCTTTGCCTTTTTGCTGGGTGGTGCTTTCACAGAGGCAAAATCCTCATCTAATTGAAACAGTGGGACACATGACAAAAAATACCCTCTAACCCAGGGGTGTCAAACCGGTTCCATGGAGGGCCGAGTGTCTGCAGGTTTTCGCTCTCACCTTGTACTTGATTGATTTATTAGGTATCTCATTGGTTAGTTTCTACCCTCACCTGGTTGTTTAGGTCGGAACTAGGAACCGATTTATAGGAAATAACATAAACATGCAGACATTCGGTGGAACTGGTTTGACACCCCTGCTCTAACCTATGCCTTATTATTTACTGGGAGGTTTAAAATAATTGATCGTAGATGTAATATTACTTACTGTTGGTTGTAACAGAAAATGGATGGGTTAAAAGAATGGAAACGCTAAATCTTACTTAAATACTGTTGATCTGACATACCATCATCCAAGTCCATGAAATCTGAATAGTTGACAAGCTTAGTCTTCCTGTCAAACAGACACAGACGTATAAGCCAGTAATTAAAATAGCAACAATGTTCAACTGCTGGTCTGGGATTTCGTAACTTAAGAAAAGCAGTATTACAATTAATTATAATTACACTTCATCTAACTAGCCATCTATTCATTCATACAAACTTTGATAGATAGCGCAATATATCGCGATATGAGTTTAGCATATACCGAAGGTAAGCATTCATTGGTTACAAACCTTGACGGTCGCTCCATACCAGTTTTCTTTTCTTTACCGATGGTCAAAATGATATTATTGTTCAAATGCTTCACTGACCTTATCATAAAAGTAGACATACAGATTTAAATCGTTGTCTTCGACACTAGTCAACAAAAAATTAAATCAGCCCGCCCGAATAGTGATTACAAATCTGACGTTTGAGATTAGATGATTCGTCAATTCTTGCTCTTGCCTGGTTTTGTGGAAAAAGTCTCGAATCTGTAACCACAGGGTTGCGTTCAGTAATGATTCAGCATGAGATAGTTTGAAACCATCCTGCAGGACTATTTAGAAAGACGTTTATGTTTAATAGTAGTCTAATGTTTTATTTCAATTCAGTGGTAAATGTAATAATTAAAGTTGTGAAATTGAATGTGACATATGAGCACAGGGCTTAAAGTTCTCCATAAAACAAAAAACATCCTGCCCCCTTTACATCAATAGATTATACTTAGTTATTTAATAATTAATAGTTGAAGTTAGTTGTCTATTGAAAACTGCACCAGTAATTACAGTAAATGTTGCTACCTTACTTTTAGGGTCAGAAAAAAAGATTTATAAAAACTGTTAAATTCTACGTTGAGCAGCTTCACTGAAGTTAACACGAATTATTTTCGAAAAATGTATTTTGTTTCTAGAGAAGACAATACATTATCATGTGTATTGACCTGTAATTTTTCTGGCATGTGTTAAAGGACTTACACTAGAGGGAGCTCCTACACTATCATCCTCGTTGGTGAATCATTAACCTCAGGGTTTGTGGTGTGGTGAAAAACGTAGTACATTGCACCCCCTGGCGTGTTGTCTTTTTTCAATATGTGGATATAAAATGTTCACTTCAACACTATTGACAGATTAATGTAACCTAATTTAACAAACGACGCTGAAGTATAATGCTTTGCAAACATTTATTAATCCCAAATCAAAAGAAATGCTATTTCAAAGTACAGAAAAAAAGAAGTACAACGCCAGGTTCAATAACTGGTGTTGCCCCTTTTGGCTGAAATAATTACTATTAGTGTTTTAATACCCAGACCATGCTTTACGGTTGATATATGGTATGTCTGTTATAAAGAGACTATAATGCCACCTCGCTGCTTTACGGTTGATATAAGGTATGTCTGTTATAAAGATAGACCATGATGCCACCTCGCTGCTTTACGGTTGGTATAAGGTATGTCTGTTATAAAGAGACCATGATGCCACCTTTCTGCTTTACGGTTGGTATAAGGTATGTCTGTTATAAAGGCAGACCCATATTAGTGAGACCAAACCACACAATACTTGTTTCTGGAAGGCTGGACCATCCCAAGTTAAACTGTAATTACTTAAAAAATACACCTGTTTCAATATACTGTAAAGCTCCTATAACTATGTACTACCCTATTCATTGGTTATGAATATAATTGTTTTAAGAGAACCATTTGTAAAGACTGTAGGATTATTCAAAAAACATCCTCGATCACATCAGTTTTGCACAAGGGACCAGAATTCCACACAGGACAGTGGTGCAGCAGATGGCACTGTGTGACTGATCCTACTGGATACGTTTCAGACGGCCTGGTCACCTGACTAGTGACATGAATGTGACACGTCCCCAGCCCGCCCACACTCAGGCTGGAACTAATCCCGGCTCGCTCATTTTCTCTCTTATAATGAGACTTCTGAACAAGGGCCGTTTTTCAAGGGCTGTCATTTTCTAGTTTGTGGGTGGGTGCCAGTCGGGTGTGGTTTGTCACGCAGTGGACCTGTCTAGTGATGAGCCGTGTCCCTGGGTCCAGACTTAGGACGGAAGGATCGCAGGCATTGGGCTTAAGGGCTTGTGGTCACATTCCTCAACTCCCACAGCACTGCCTACAGTTTAGACAAAAATATCAACCTGGGTTATATTGCGGTGACAACACCACATTTTCATTTACACGTAAAGGTGTTTCAATAAGGTACAGACTGTAATACTTTGTTTTGTCTTGGCATTACACCAACTATCAATCTGAAGATTGTCAGGTAGAAGTATAATATATAGATCTAAGGCAATGAAATTGGCCAATTTTACATTGGTTCTTTTCCATATACTGTAGACCTATAGCTCTTTTTAACTCAGTACAGGAAATCCTTCTGCGGAATATAAAAGGAGAAATAGCACTTCCTTGACCACTATATGTACCCAGACAACATCACATGATCATAATATTTTGGACTATAAGAGAAACCATCAATGTTCTATTCGGCACGGCACACAGCCAATGTGTTTTTGCAAATGAATAGACTGTATGGAACTACAGTGACTTTTTAATGAATTTATCGACGTTAAGGGGATTAAACACAATACACTCTCCTTTTTAGGGGGAATATCCATCGAATAGCTTTCATTTGTAATTCCCCATTCCAAACACCAAGTTTAAATTGAATGAATGTCTACTATGTGAATTGTCTACAGGGGTAGGGTATTAACTGACAAATTTACCCCCCAAAAAAAGTATTTCTATGAGGGAGTGTTTATTTACTTGACACTGAAGCAGTGAGGTCATTGTTATGAGACTTAATTTAACATGTAGTGAACGTTGTGTACAACTTGTTTTCTCATTAAAGCCACTAAAATGACTACTATAATTATGTATAGGACTACTGTGTAACACTTGGCTCTTAGTGTATACAGGCTGTCCTATCCCCTAAAAAACATCATTTACATAATTTGCAATGGAAGAGGTTTATTTTGGCTATGGCTGCAGATTCAACTTTTTTCTGAATCATTAGTTGAAAGAAAATGTATTGCGCTCCATAATGTTTATAGATCAATGCTGCGTCAAGGTCGACCAGCTCAAATAAGTGGACTGAAATGAAATAAGCAGCCACGTAAGTTAGAAAACATACCAATCTTTCAATATCTAGATCTGTTGCTAGATATTTATTACATTATTGTGTAATGGAACATAAGCTAACATGAAATTCGCCAGTCTGACCATACATACCTGTGGTTCTGCATTCATTTCTCACATTAAATGAGGGCTTAGAGAACAGGACGATTCTTTCAGAAAGGCCACTAGACACATTCGTCAAACATGTGCATCCAGTGAATTTATTTCTTTGGCAATCAAGAGAGTGAATGCATTTTAATTTGCCAAATGATTCTTGTCCAGTGGTTTGCAAAGTTGAAATAAAAATCACATCAATGTAGTAGAGCAATCACACTTATATTTTGTACTTAATACTGCTATGATTGAATGTATTTGTTTGTTCATCAATAAATCCAGTACTGCTCAACCACATAGTGCTATTTGCAATCTATAGGTAGCGCTGTTTATATATACACGCAACCCTCTGCTAAACGTGGATTGGCCAGTACTTAAGTGTTCCGGATATCCGCCGTTACTGAGGTTGTGTCATTGCGGTGCAATGTTACCCAGAAATGGCCTTATGCATGATGTCTTCGGGGTACCAAACAGTTCTAACCACAGCCAGACCACAGCAGCCACTGCTCCAGCCCTCTGTTGGACCAGAGTGGGCCAGTCACTCCATCAGCATGTTCCGGAATTTGTTTTCTTAGACTCCTCTTCATAAGTGTATGCTCTCAAAACTTTTTTGTGCACTCACCAGGCAGCCACAATACTAATTGCTGGGGGGATGTGAAGCAGCATAGAAACTCTGTGCTTCTCTGAATGAGGTAGGCCTATTCCGGTCCATCTGAGCCAACCGTTTATGTTAACATCTGTGCTATAACCAACAGGGGGTCTGCTGCATTGGAACTGGCTTCAACAATATTGGATTAGGGTTTTAACTGTTCTGTAAAGAAAATGGTTACTTTGAATATATGTACACGTATCAAAAACACAGAATTCAGATGCCACTATACAATACATCAGCAGTGATATTTTATTTTGTGTTCTCCTTGTACAGAAATATGCCAGAAGAGAATAGTACGATAATACAAAGTCCTTCTTTAATGATGGAGAAGTATCAGAAAAGGGTCTGTGAATAACACATTAATGCTGTTTCATTCATGTGTTGGATCATTCTTGGGGAAGAATTTTGGCCCTTGAGTCCTGGGGAAGGGGATGCTGCCAGCGTCAGGCCCTGTGTTAGCCATCTGCAGTGGGATTACAAGTGTTGACAGACTAAGGGGGTATAAACAGCATCAAAGGGCCTTGCAGCATTCGGCACTGCCAGTCTTACACTCTGACACCACTCAAAATAGCATCTTTAAAACAGCATTGTTTTCAAAGGTCAAATAGGGGATTATTATATTTGTCCTTTTTCACACATACATGTGCAAGTGCTATTTAAGTGTTTTCAAGTGGAACAGTAATGTGCTTTTGCATATCCCAACTCCCCCGGGACATGACCAGGGAGACCAGGCTAATTTATTAGGACCCCCTCAGGGGAAGTGGCTGGCTGAAAGACAACAAGCACTAACAATCTTAATAGCAAGCGTTCCTGAGTAGAAATCAACTATGTACTTTCAAGCTATATGGGAAATGATTCAGAGCATTTAACTAGAGACATTGCCACACTTATTGTTTACTTTCCTAATGGGCTTGACCCAGGCTAATTGACTGACAGTGCCAAAGGAGAAAATATCACTTTCAAACCCATATTCTTTATACAATAAATGTGTTTTGTAAGTCATAGAATTCGGATACATATTCTAACATATAAACAATTTTATATAGGTTTTCTACAAACACATTTTGTTTGATTGGTGTATTGTATTTCTGTGAGTGTGTGTACAATGTGTTCACATTTTTCTGATGACGGTTGAAGTGTAGCCGCAAATAATATATCTAGTATCTAGTATCTATCTGCTTGGTTTAACTGTGATATATTGCTTCTAAAGTCTGTGTCAGCCTCACCCTCATATTTCACCTCAGACTCTGTTCCTCTGTGCTGACGTAGGGATGACCAAAACCAGCTGGCACACCAGTGTGTCCCCACAAACCCACGTACTGAGTTGACAACGCCTCCCATGTAACCGCGGAAGTTGCTTCCTTGATGAGGCCAATCCCACCCAATAACTTATTTTCAATGGATCGCTCGCAGTCACAATCAATTTCAAAACATCTACAATGATTCCCCTTCACACGGCAATGTACCATGTTGAAATGATGTGCCCCGATGTTTCTCCATCTAGTTCCAAATAAAAGTAAATGGTGCTGGTCAAGTCCTTTTTTCTATTCCGCTGAGACTCACTGCCTGCAATGCAGGGGTGAATACATTATTCCGGAGCAGTGTCATTCAAAAACAATGCACAACGTACTGGTTTGATGAATAAAATATGTGTAAGTCCCTGCTCTAATTAAGGAAAGTTTGGCTGTGAAAAGCAGATGTACAATTAAAAAAAAAGTGATTAGTCAAGCTGTATTCTAGTGACGTCCCAATGAGTGCTGCATTGCAGTGAATTATTTCGTATTCTGTTGTCTATTCACCTGTTCCACACCAGAGGGCGACGTGCACAACAGTCAGCTGACATGACAACTAAATGTTATCATGTCTTCTAAATGTTAGGATATACAGCTTCGGAAAGAATTAAGAGACCACTGCACCTTTTTTCTTTCCTTTACAAAAAAGTCAAAAGGAAGGTTTTTAGTGAGGAACAGAAGGGTTAAAATAAAGAGACCACTACAAATTGAACACTTCTGTTCCTCACTAAAAACATTCCTTTTCAACTTTTTTGGAATGGAAAGAAGAGGTTGCAGTGGGCTTACATTTTTATCCGGAGCTGTCTAATTAATATACTCCATAAGGTTCTTGGAGGATCCTTAAGTGTTTTTTCACACTGAAACTCCTATAGGTTTTTCCAAGTACACATTATTTGAAGGACCTGTTTTCATAACTGGTTAGATAACAGGTTGTTCATTTGGTTCTTCAAGTAACAAATCAAAATTATTGTTTACAATACCCTAATAAAAATTCTAAGTGACTGCAGGAGCCAGAACCATCTTTCCATATTAGAACTGATAATCTACTCCAAGGTGAACCAAATGATTTCACCAATGCCAGCCTGAGGATAGACTGCTACAGATTTCACACAAACCAATCAAAGAAAATATTCACAAGCCCTATGCAATACTGGTGGACTTGAACGAATCAGACTCCGTGACAAAAACATACAAGAAACATGCAATGGGCTATTTATAACCGAACGTGATCACATCATGCTGCCTCGCAGGCAAGCCACTTGACTTCTAAGAGTAAACAAGCAAAATGGTTGAATTATGTATGTGGAAAATGAACGGCCGTTTTACCTCCCGAATCAGAATCTTGAGAAGGGAGTGCAAAGCTTGTTGCGTATTGCAGTGGGTGCCAGGAGCATGTGAGCACTATTCCAGTGTGTGTCGGGACAGCACTTTGCTCTGAACCAGCATCCGTGCATGAACACACAAATGGAGGGAAGGGGTTAGGATTCATCCTCTAAAATTACTCTCGCAGGGCACCCTGGGAAATATAAAAATAAGGCCTAAACCCATACAGCACGAACATTCAATCCATGTCCCACAGCGCCCAAACATTTCTGTATCAATCTTTGAAGAGCCATCTCGCTCAAAGGACCGTTGAATGGTCTTTCTATTGCATCGCCCTCATCGATTATATTTTTTCCTGACTTGAGTGTAAAAAGGCCTGAGATAGACATCGATTACCTGCATGTCAGTCTGCTGGCGCAGCACTGGTATGTACTGGGACGACTCCAGCCACAGGTGGTGTGTCAACCCAATTCCTGACAGTCTCCATCCACCGTAATTACCCCCATTGATGCCTGAGTCTCCGTCCACCTTGCCCCTCATCACAAACCACCTCGCGGAGGTTGGAGCGGCGGTCACACCCTCACACTGCGCTCAATGCCGGTGGCACAGTTTACGTCCTGCGGGGGGGTGAGAACGTGCGAAGCGGTCGGTGAATGTGTCACAGAATGCCTGTCATTCCTGGAATAGGTCTGGGGAGGCCTGGCTTGGTGTTGGGTTCCGAGGGGGATGGGAGGAACAGTGAGGCCAATAGGGCGGCAACTCGGCAGCTGACACCTCCTCTGATCTCTCTCCCATCCGGAGAGCACCCCCGTCATCCGAATACTAAACCGGATGAAGGTGAGAGAAATCTTTCTTTCATCGAGGCCGACTATTCTTTGACCCGTGGTTCCTCCACTACGCTGGCCCTTAACCCAAATTGGGTGTTTAGGCATGACCTGCCCTGCACAGGAGCGGGGTTATCAGAGATGAGCATACACACTGAAACGAACACGAGTAAACAATGTTGCCATTTAAGGCCCACTGATTGAAGAAACGTTGCGGTTCCCCTCTTCTCCCAGGTGGATATTATGTGATTACTAAGCTAAAAGGTTCATCAATGTCCTTGGTTGTTAGAGGCATCCTGTTGTCATTTGGAGTGAAGACTATCTATTAGTTAGACTACAAGTGATGTCTTGACTGAAATAGCTTTTTATAACCTCAGAGTCAGATGAAAAAAAATGGTGGCAATGTAAAATAAAAGCGTACAATCCAATAGCTCCTTCACAATTTACAACCTTGTGAGCACTATAAGAGTATACTACATTTACTGTAAGATTCTGCTTTTGAATTGTCAGCCTAAGATAGCTGGTTGCACAATTTGGTTTGATTTACAATTCATTGGCCTTGGGTTACACTGTTGTCTGACATATTCTGTTGTATTTTCAACACAGCTACAAAAATGTGGTCGCTGCTGAAGGTCCACCCAGCAGCAGAGATTAATATTGATTGGCATTTCGGTCAAAATTAAATTAAATTGTAAAATTCTAATTCTATATGCTGTGTCATCTTTGACTGTAGATGTCAGAAAGGTCACCTCTACAAGGGCCTCCACATGGTAACCTATCCCCATTTCATCATTGCAGGAACAATCTCAGAACCGACGACTGGCGAAGACAGCCACAAAGAACAACACCACACAGAATATAAATGCAAAAAAATACTTACATTAGGGCCAAGCACGAGCCCCCCACACACCGCGGGCCCCCCACACACCGCGGGCTCCCCACACACCGCGGGCCCCCCACACACCGCGGGCCCCCCACACACCGCGGGCCCCCCACACACCGCGGGCCCCCCACACACCGCGGGCCCCCCACACACCGCGAGCTCCCCACACACCGCGGGCCCCCCACACACCGCGGGCCCCCCACACACCGCGGGCCCCCCCATCCACTCGAGCCCTAGTGCAGCCACACCCCCTGCACCCCAGATAGCTAGGCCAGTACCAGATGTTCTAGTCCTTTCTCGGCAGAGACTGCAATCCTTGAAAACCCTCAACTTCAAACACTCAGGTCTGCCGAGCTGTGCTTACACATCTTAATATTGAGAAAAAGTTGTGCTGGCAACTTCTGTCAGCTCGGGCACTAAGCACTTTTCCCAGTTTTAGTGTTTATTGATTACATTGTGTTCACTCTTTGGTAGCCTCTCTGTTCAGGTCGATCTGTTTTTTTTAGGGTTAAGCTATATGTTTTGGCTATAGTGTTGTGTAGCATGTTCATTGGCCCATGGGATCTTGCACACAATCTTGTCTATAAAGCTTACCGATTCTTTTGTATGTGCTTCCTGTTGGAAGGTGAAATACACTGCATGTTAACCGCAATACATTGCCATGGTTATTATTTACATTTCTGAATAAGCACTATGTATAGGCCTGCACCATAGGCAACCGTATTAATACAGGTCCAAGGTATTAAATTCTGTGCAATGTTCACATGCAATTGTTTTAAGACACATTTTGAAGATATCATTTGGGGTCATTGATACCGAGTTGTAGGATCTATGTAGCGTTTCTGAAGAAATAATGGAAAATGATTTAATATGCAAATATAAGTACCTTCAGTGTTATAACTGCAGCTTCCACAAAATTTTCAATGTTTTCCATAAAATGTGTTTTAATTGTTTTCTACAGGGACACTTTTGTAACCAAAACATGGGAAAGTTTTTATTTTATATTTAATTTTTTTCCCTTATTGTTCATTTTATCACAGTGTACTGTTTTATTTTAGGGAATGGCTTGTGGGCATTTTCAACACATCCCAATGTTCCAGAGACTCTCCTGAATTACTTATGAGTTTGTCGCTCCAACCATTTGGTGACTAGACAACCACCAATGATGACTCCAGACAAATCAACCAATCTCTAAGGCTCTATGTGTCTGAGTGTAAAATGGCAATTTTCCAGCGGGTTCCCTTGTTTCTCCCCTTTTTATTGATGTATACCACCCGCAGGGCTGGATCTTGCCTTTTGGGGGCCCTAGGCAACATTTTATTTAGAGCCCCCTCCCTTAGCCGTCAGGACCCCTTTATGTTGTTTATGCTTAGAACCTGCTCTGACTGCAGGTTATGCCTTTTTGTCACAAATGCTTCAATATTTATTTTATTTGAAGTCTGTGTTGCCAGGGCACCCCACCTCAGCAAAAAGACATTATGCATTCTGGTAATGCAATTACTGTCGTTGCTTATGTCGCCAGGGTTCACTAGATTCTGCTGAATACAGTGTGACTAGCAGAAACATAACAGAGTGAGGCAACAAATAATAACATGACCAAATTCAATAATGTCGGCGTGGCGATATCTCATATTGGATAATATGCATGTACATCAATCAGAATAAATGTGGTTACAGGACAGCCAGTTCCTGTTTTTGTTGAAACACCCAAATAGAAAATTATTATGGATCCACTGAATCAGCAAAAAATTAAAAAGACTTTCATCACAATGTCTCTCATTGTACCTTATGTTATAATAATTGCTCTTTCATTTCACATCATAATAGGCTAGACTAACGCTAGTTGTGCTTGTCGCTTGCATATTGCTGAAAACACTGCTGAGGGTATAGTCATTCTGATGTCATGCTAGTACAATTCTCTTCCAATGCATATTGAGTCTCCCCAGCTGTTGTTTCAATATCATCTAACTCCACAATAATAAAAGCCTAATTGAAAGAGCTTGATATCCCAGTATATCCAGTTACTTGCACTTTCAATTTAAACAAAGCCTTTTTGTATTGCTAAACCCTTCAGCCCATTCTGGTTGTGTGTGTGTGTGTGTGTGTGTGTGTGTGTGTGTGTTGAATAGAGGACCCTGTAATTGGCATAGAGACAGCTGACCTTCCAATAACAAAAGAAACCTTGTTGGCACCTTTCCCTCAGGGTAATGTCCTGTTTCTATACTCCGTCTATAATCATTCCATGCACACTATTACCAGTTAATGTGAAGGCAAGTCAATTGATGGGCACAACTGGTATCAATATAAATTTCAGTCATCAAATGGCAGTAAGGGGATTTTAATGCATTACTGTTCCAGCTGTTAACCTTGGAGAAGCCTAAGGTTGTAATACAAAGAACAACAGTTTTAAATGAAATTTCTGCCTCTGGACTTTAACATAAGTATTTTGAAAATGTGGATTCTGCATGGACAAAAGTGTATACCTTTTGGAAAAATTTACCCATTCAGGAAATGTGAGGCACATTACCTAAGCCTTATAGAAGGAACATTACCTAAGCCTTATAGAAGGAACATTACCTAACCCCTATAGAAGTATCTGATCCGAAAAGCAGTTATCGTTAATCTGAAATAAAAATAGCACGTAAACAATAAAAATAAAATCTCCTATTCACCTAAAATCAACAACATATTCTGTTTTAAAATGGCATTTATTTGTTTGAAGACAATATAGACATTAAATAATAAGCATGCTCACACATTATTAGCTAGCATGGCTAAAGTTAAAGTTAAAGTCTGTTTAAAAATGCATCCTTTGGTATTTTATGAGAAACTCACTTGACAGTTGTCTCCAAGCCACCATAAAGAATTGCTAGAGCTCAACAAGGCAAGGCAACCTTATCCAATTAATATCCCCCAAACCAAATACCTTCAACCGTTGTGTCAGTAGTGCATTAGTAGTGGTGGTGGGCATCATTGTGGTAGTAGTAGTAGTAGTAGTAGTAGTAGTGGTGATGGTAATAGTTGTGGAGATTTTGGTTATAGTAGTAGTGGTGGTAAAGGGGTAATATCAATCAAATGTTTTTATAAACACCTTTTAACAGCAGCAGTTGTCACAAAGTTATTTTACAAAACACCCAGCCTGAAATCCTAAGAAGCAAGCAACAAGAGTGTTGAAGCACAGTGGCTAGGAAAAACTCCCCAAGAGTGTCCGGAATTAAGGAAGAAACCTAGAGAGGAACCAAGCTCAGAGATGTGACCTGTCCTCTTCTGGTTGTGCCGGGTGGACATTTTAAAAGTACAAGTTGTAATAATTAACAAATGCATTTGAGCTGTGTCCAGAGTGTATAAAACCTCATCCAGATCTGCAAGACAGCAGCAACAGCCATAATAGTGGTGGTAGTAGTAGTGATGATGATGTAGTGCTAGTAATGATGGTATTGGGGTTAGTAGTAGTAGCTGTAGTGGTGGGGGTAGTAGTAATAATTTTAGCAATGATGGTAGAAGTCGTAGTGGTAATGATGGTAGTAGTAATAGTGGTAATGATGGTAGAAGTCGTAGTGGTAATGATGGTAGAAGTCGTAGTGGTAATGCTGGTAGTAGTAATAGTGGTAATGATGGTAGAAGTCGTAGTGGTAATGATGGTAGTAGTAATAGTGGTAATGATGGTAGAAGTCGTAGTGGTAAGGATGGTAGTAGTAATAGTGGTAATGATGGTAGAAGTCGTAGTGGTAATGATGGTAGTAGTAATAGTGGTAATGCTGGTAGTAGTAATAGTGGTAATGATGGTAGTAGTAATAGTGGTAATGATGGTAGAAGTCGTAGTGGTAAGGATGGTAGTAGTAATAGTGGTAATGATGGTAGAAGTCGTAGTGGTAAGGATGGTAGTAGTAATAGTGGTAATGATGGTAGAAGTCGTAGTGGTAAGGATGGTAGTAGTAATAGTGGTAATGATGGTAGAAGTCGTAGTGGTAAGGATGGTAGTAGTAATAGTGGTAATGATGGTAGAAGTCGTAGTGGTAATGATGGTAGTAGTAATAGTGGTAATGATGGTAGAAGTCGTAGTGGTAATGATGGTA